>PVIY010049454.1:0-16734 GCA_004026745.1 Myrmecophaga tridactyla | reverse complement strand
ACCAGAGGGTGACTTCAGCAGAGGAAGGTTTTAATAATCAAGTGGATAAGATGACCCATTTTGTGGATACCAGTCAACCTCTTTCCCCAGCAACTCCTGTCATTGCCCAATGGGCTCAAGAACAAAGTGGTCATGGTGGTAGGGATGGAGATTATGCATGGGCTCAGCAACATGGACTTCCACTCACCAAGGCTGACTTGGCTACAGCCACTGCTGAGTGCCAAATCTGCCAGCAGCAGAGACCCACACTCAACCTTCAATATGGCACCATTCTCCGAGGTGACCAGCCAGATATATGGTGGCAGGTTGATTACATTGGACCTCTCCCTTCATGGAAGGGGCAGTGATTTGTTCTAACTGGAATAGACATGTACTCTGGATATGGGTTTGCTTTCCCTGCATGCAATGCTTCTGACAAAACTACCATCCATGGGCTTACAGAATGCCTTATCCATCATCATGGTATTCCACATAGCATTGCTTCTAATCAAAGAACACACTTCACAGCAAATGAAGTGCAGGAATTGGCACATGCTCATGGAATTCTCTGGTCTTAACATGTTCCCTATCAACCAGAAGCAGCTGAATTGATAGAATGGTGGAATGGTCTTTTGAAAACTCAATTACAGTGCCAACTAGATCGTAATACCTTGAAGGCCTGGGATAATGTTCTCCAGGAAGCTGTATATGCTCTGAATCAGCATCTACTATATGGTGCTGTTTCTCCCATAGCCAGGATCCATGGGTCCAGGAACCACTCACTATTACCCCTAGCGATCCACTTGGAAAATTTTTTCTTCCTGTCCCTGTGACCCTGAGTTCTGCTTGTCTACAGGTTTTAGTTCTGAAGGGGAGAGTGTTTTTACCAGGAGAAACAACAATGATTCCATTAAACTGGAATCTAAGACTACTACCTGGTCACTTTGAGCTACTCATGTCCCTGGATCAACAAGCCAAGAAAGGAATTACATTATTGTCTGGGGTGACTGATCCTGACTATCAAGGGGAAATAGGACTGCAATGGAGGTAAAGAAGAGTTTTCTTGGAATATAGGAGGTCCCCTAGGGCATCTTTTAGTACTACTATGCCCTGTGATTAAAATCAATGGAAAACTGCAACAATGCAATCCAGGTAGGACTACCAATGGTTCTGAAACTTCAGGAATGAAGGTTTGGGTCACCCCACCAGGCAAAGAATCATGGCCAGCTGAAATGCTTGCTGAGGGTAAAGGGAACATGAAATGGGTAGTGGAAGAAGGTAGTGATAAATATGAACTACAACCACGTGATCTGTTACAGATATGAAGACTATTAATGCTGTTTTGTTCATGTTATACTATCTATGTGATAAGATACCAAGTTTAAGAATGAATATTACCCAAGGACTTGCACCCTATTCTGGAGAGATTTAATGTGTTTCCATTTATATGCAGGACAGTTGAGTATTGTTAGGTAAAAGAAAAAATGTTTGTTTTATTGTTTTTTTATTTAGAAATTAGGTATGGTTTAAAGTGATATGTACAGCTGCCAAGTTGACAAGGGGTGGACTGTCATGGTCAGGTTCATGTGTCAACTTGGCCAAGTGGTGGTACCTGTTTGTCTGGTTGGGCAAGTTCTGGCCTGTTTGTTGCAATAGGGACATTTCATAGAATTAAATCATGAGCACGTCGGCTGCCTCCACAGCTGATTCCATTTGTAATCAGCCAAGGGAGTGTCTTCTGCAATGAGTGATGCTTAATCTAATCACTGGAAGCCTTTTAAGGAGGATTCAGAAGAGACAGACTCTTTTCCTGTTTCAGCCAGTGAGCCTCTCCTATGGAGTTTGTCTGGAACCGCCCTTGAAATCGTTGGCTTCACAGCCTGCCCTCTGGGTTTTGGACTCTGCATTCCCATGTTTACTTGAGTCAGTTTTATAAATTTTATATTTGCGAGTGTTTCCTGTTGATTCTGTTTCTCTAGAGAACCCTAATAAATACAGCCACTAATTTCAGAATTCTTTCAGTCACTTCATGCCCTCTGACCTCTTTTCTGTATTCTCTGGACAATTTCCAAATTTGTTATGTTTATGTTTCAGACGTAGGTACATCAGGTTCAAACTCTCCATGATTTTATATAAAGGTGAGTTTATAATGTTTTCCTTGATGATTCCCAGCAGCATATCAGGCTATACAGTGGCATCCTGGCTATACAAAAAATTTAGAGGTTGTGATTCTAAAGGGCACAAATCTGGGTGGCGCCGTGGCTCAGCAGGCAGAGCTCCGACCTGCCGTGCTGGAGGTCTGGAGTTCGATCCCTGGCAGCAGGCAGAGCTCCAACC
This sequence comes from Myrmecophaga tridactyla, assembly GCA_004026745.1. Lineage (NCBI taxonomy): Eukaryota > Metazoa > Chordata > Mammalia > Pilosa > Myrmecophagidae > Myrmecophaga > Myrmecophaga tridactyla. The sequence continues at coordinate 14,418 of PVIY010049454.1, read as the reverse complement.
TGCCATGCTGGAGGTCTGGAGTTCCATCCCTGGTGCCTCCTGCCCATATGCAAATTAAAAAAATAAAAAATTTAAAGGGCACAAATCTGACAGATCTTCTGAAAATTTGTTTGAATTATGCCCTTTTCACAAGCCCTCTCTCCTGAACAGAAACAGGAAAGTTCTGTCCCTTCTCCAGGCTTTTCATTCTTATAGAAGCCTAAAAGTATAAAAGTAACTTGAGTGACCTAATGCGAAAATTCTCCGTTGAGAATTTGTACCACCGGAAAAACAACACTGTCTTGTTTTATAACAGCAGAAGTCACAGATGCATTTCTTTGCTTCTGTTTTTTGTAAAAACTGGTAGCCAAAACCAAAACATAACAAACATTATTTCAATATTTTCTACTCAAAATTAGTAAAATAGCATTAGATAAGGAATTGATGACATACCTACTTAATTATAGTTGCTCCAATTTTGAAACACAGAGAAAATTTCACTACTACAAATTCAACAACGAAAAATTACAACAAAGAAAAATTAGTAAACACAAAAATGAATGAGCAGGGAGCACGGGTGGTTCAGTGTTAGAATGCTTCCCTTCCATGCAGGAGACCCAGGTTTAATTCTCGGACCATGCACCGCCCCCTCCCCCCCCCAAATTAAAGAACACATAAGTGAAAGTGTAGTAGAATCTAAATTTAAGATGAAACTAAAGGTAAAATCACTACCCAAGGAAGCAAACCATAAAATTTGGTATAATTACTAGAGGGAAGCTGCCAACATTTTCTCTGAGCTTCACAGAACTCAAGAGAAAGTTGAAAGGATGGAATCCATTGTATCCCTAAGAAAATAAATCAGGGTCTCAAGAGAAGCACAATTTCTGGTACCAATTTACTTTGGAATTATCCCTGAAGTCAGTCAGTTATGATCTGGCAGTAATGAGAATCTACACCTCAAAAAGCATAGTTACATCAAAAGTTGTGGTCGCATTGGCCAATATTTGAGTCACACACTCAATTCTTTACATTTATTCTTCTACTGGTCCCTAGTAGCTGAACACATCACTACATAAGAAAGATAAGAAACATCTGAAAATGTGGTCAGATTGTTCTTTACCCACCTTCAAGGTAGTTGTATACAGAGGATAGTACATTTTACTTGCTTTCATTTAGCATATGTCAAAATAGTTTATATTCATTTAGCATAAATGAATAATTTATAATTAGATGGCCTAGGTTTAAATTCTAGCTTTGAAGCTTAAAACCCACATGGCATTAAGGAAAGTTACATATTTTAAGTATTTTTATGTGTGTGTGAGGCTGCTAATAGTTTCTACCCACCAGATGTTTTTGTTATAATATATTAATATAATATCTGTAAAGTGCTAGAAACAATGTCTGAGATATTGACAATTAAGATAATAATATTGATGATGTTGGCTTTTATTATTAAAAAGTAATTTATTAATCCTCTAATGTCTCCGTAAGAGCCTAGGCATGAGTTATTCTTTTCATGTACTCAGAAAAGGAAAAAAAAACTCAAAGAGTTATGTTTTGCCCAAAGACACTCTCTCCATTTAATAGAAAGAATTGATGAGACTTTATGGCAGTTAATATTAGGTTTGATCTAGCATCCTGTGACTGTGGCTCTGTTAAACCACATGGAACTTTTTTGACACAATGTGGGGCTTGTCACCAACCAGAAAGCCCTCAAGAATGGATATGCACATTTCTCCAGGATCAATTCACTGTATTATGGCTACTGAGTCCGAAGTGCCATTGCTTACACTTAATGCTTCCTACTGCCACTCCCACTCCCATTTTCTTTCAGAACATCCCTTCCGCCCGACACCCCATTCTGCCTTCCTCAACCCCACCCATATAGTCCCTGGGACCTGATATTAAATGTTTTCCTGACAGAAGGCTCCAACTCCAGGCAGGAGACTTCATCATGCAATGACTGCAAAAGGGTTATTCATTGGAAGGCACATACCCAAAGTCTAGGAATGCAGCTTCTGGGCAGTCACTATTTCCATTTACCCAGGATAAAAGCAAGACTTTCAAACAAGTATCTCTCCACTCTGTTTGGCTGCTCGATATAAATTAAAGTGTTATTTTTTTCCCTTGCTTGTTTGATCTTTAGTATAAAATCTTCAGCTTTTCTCATATTCACTTCCCATTATCTAGCATAGTACTCAGAGCTTGCCATATATTTAATATATTCTGCATGAATACATGTATATTTGAACCAGTACAATGAACTGTATTAAAGACTTGCTGATTTCAATTTCTGTCTAGGAGAAAAAGGAACAAGACTGAAAGAGGGAGAAATGGAGAGATGAATGTGGCACTTGAATCATTCTGGCTCTAAAGAGCCTTAACAAAGGTTGTTAACCTTTATTCCTGCCCATTAAAAATATCTTTGCCCAGTGATGATTTTAGAAGCCTAGTGGCAGGTGTAATGCTTCTCGCTCACTGATCCTGCAGGGAAACCCTCTATCCCACAGCTGGCTTTGTGAATTGTACCATAGATTAAATTGCTTGGTTAGAGGGGAAATCAATTGCTATTTTTACAAAAACTTCACAAAATGCTTGCAATCTACAATCTAATCAAAATTTAAAAGCCCCTTTTAGATTAGTTTTATTGGCTTACTTTATACTGCAGAACTGATGACATTTCTTATGGAGCCTGTACTGCTTCATTTCTTCCAACTACAGCACTGATTTTTCTAGTAGTTGCCAGAAAGAAATGAGTTCTTGTGCAGTTGCACATCTTTGGAGTATTAGGTTTTCCTGTGTTTTTTTTTTTATTTAATGCTACCAAATTATTTTTTTCTTATACGCAACATTCTGTTTCTGTTTCTTTAATCATCTATTTCAATTTATTATCATTCATGTCAATGAATAGGGAAGAACAAATCACCTATTAGCAAAAATTAGTTTCCTGCCATTAAGGAATCACTTAAAAGTGCGTCAAACATTGATTCAAAAAAACACGTATTGAATACCTACTTTGTGTTAGGCAAATGGATTAGGGAGTTGAAGAGAATGGACAAAATTCATTCCTAGATTGACAAAAAAATTACATATAATGGTATTTTTACATGCATGTTTATATATATATGTGTATTTATTATATATGTAATATATATGATGCCTATAATGTTATATACTATAAGCTATACTATATCTATATTATATTATACCATGTTTATCAGAATACATAATTATATATAATACATTTACTTGTAAGATGATCCCTATTATTAGCTTACTCCCTCGGCCCCCTACCAAACACCCATGAGCACACAAAGTATTATGGCTAAATTACTTCTCCTCCCTTTCTCCACATTCTCCAATAACTTTTTAAATAAATACACTGTATTTTTACTAAATGGAACTTTAGAAGTGAGATCAAATTTCATTTCTGCATTAGTGGAAATGTGTTTTGTTATAAGCTTCAAGTGATTTTAAAACAATCCTCTTTAAGTCTGGACAGCAGCCAGAATGTTGGCACATCCATTACTGACCAAGGCCAAGTCTAATTTAGTAACTTTTAAAGTTGAATTTAGAGTTACGAACTTTCTGCTTCCACACTTCAATATCAACACTTCATTGTCAACTGGCTCAATTATAAACAGCTGAAGGAAGTGCAAGCATTGCAAAGATCTATTTGAAAAGTAAATATCTTTTCTTTCCCTATGCATGTATGGCAATGGCAGAATATTTTAAGTACTAACAATATTTGATGAGGCTAATTTACTGACAGTTTTCAAATCCCAAATCATGGTGGTAACTAAGCGAGTCTATTGTTAGACTCTAAATGGAGAAGACTCTAAATGGAGAAGATTGTTGTACAATGGGTAAGAAATTGAGAGCTTTTGTTCTGGTCTAACAGTTTTCCTCCAAGTCAGACCACTGTCAGATTCTTGTTCCCATTTAAAACCTAAGTCTTCATTGTTTCCTAATTACTTAACTAGCTAATAATGAATTCCTCCCGCAGGAAAACCAGGCCCCCTTGTCCTGAACAAAATCATCTGTTTTGTGTGTGTGTGATATAAGGGCTAATGCTGTGTTGAACTTTGTAATTTGAGCTGAGATAACAGTCTTACATATTATCGTTGTTTTTCTATAATTTAGGAGTCCTTAAAAGGCAGGCAAATTTTGCTTTCATGGTGTACCCTGATTGTAGCTTTACTTCACACATTTTATCACTATTACTCCTAAACCCACCACATCCCATTAATAATGTACCTGTTAATGATGAAAAATGAATAATAAGAATGACCACTACCATTAATTGATACCCCACTGCACAGTGCTGCACCAGTTTTTCCTTCTATCTCATAACCCTGTTAGCACTCTATTATGGCCATTTTGCAATTTAGAAGTTTAAGGTTCAAGGAAATTAAGTAATTTGTTTTCTCATTGTCACACAAGAATAAGTAAAACAAAAACAAAAGCAAAAAAAATGGTTAATGTTTAACCCTAAACTTGTCTCTTAAATAATTTGTTCAGTCAACACTTATTGAATGATTAATACTAAACCTGACCATCAAGTATAATGGTGAACAGAAAAGGTCTCAAGTAAATTTAAAAACATATTGAATTCATTATCCTTCCTTAGGTCATAATTATCATATAACTTCATAAAAGTAGAAATCTAGCACAATGTATCACAGCTGGAGTATTAAGGCTCTGTGGAACCTAGTACAGGCTTGTTTTACATATCTTGGGATATTTTTGACTGTTTATTTGTTTTATCACAATTTAAATCCAGATATGATTATTAAATTTGCCCTTTGTTCAAGAGCATCCTTACTGAAATTTTTCAGCAATATGGAGAAAATAGACTCATCTCTTATAATGTTAGTTATAATTTTCCTATTATTATACCTTAGGCCCTATAGCTAGAAGAGTAATTAGGTTCCTAAGATCCTTTGAAGAATTGTTTAACAGGGTTGTTCTTTCTCTTTCATCCAATTGATACATGTATATTACAAAGAGCTTTAGTAAAACATGTGAAAGCCTGGGAGCCAATCCTGAATTTCAGTCACCTTATAAATGATCATTTATTCATGCTTTGTTTGGTGTTGCATTATGTTCTATTGGATGCCTAATGACAAAATGTAACAATTTTTTCAGTAAGACTACTTATTATGAGTGATGCACCTAATTATCCTAATAATAAATGTCATCAGCTATCACTTCTCATATTGGGATACACTGATGAAATCTTACCAAAAAGAGTATTCTTCAGATCTATAGACATGCTGTACTCTGTTGAAATAATTTGAAAAGTTGCTGAAATATTGTGCTGCCCCTTTTCTATTAGTCATAATGCAGATACAGCAAATACTAAAGGATCTGATCATGAATGCTCTTCTCTGGTATGTGTGTGTGTGTGTGTATGTGTGTGTGCATGTGTTGTATATTTTATGCATATGTTCTTCAGGTATTATCAAACACCATACACATTTCAATATGTTAAGTGTGGGATGTTTCATGAGGCAGTGTATTGGACATTATCTGTAAGAAAAGAAATCAAATTTTTCAGGAGAATAAAAGTGAGAGACGAGGCCTATTGCCTCTCACTTCTTTCCTTGTGAGGGTATCTACATGCTCTCTTACATGCATTTCTGATAAATTTTCTACCTGCTTATTCTATTCTGTGCTGTGCTCTTAAATTCTTTCTCACTGCATGGCCAAGAACCTAGGAAGGTGTTCTAGTTTGCTAGCTGCTGGAATGTACTATACCAGAAACAGAATGGCTTTGAAAAAGAGAAATTTAATGAGTTGTTAGTTCACAGTTCTAAGGCTGAGAAAATGTCCCAATTAAAGCAAGTCTATAGAAATGTCCAATCTAAGGCATCCAGGAAAAGATACCTTGGTTCAAGAAGGCCGATGAAGTTTAGGGTTTCTGTCTCAAGTGAGAAAGCACATTGCGAACATAGTCACAGTTTCTCTCTCATCTGGAAGGGCACATAGTGAACACAGCATCATCTGCTAGCTTCTTCTCCTGGCTTCCTGCTTCATGAAGCTCCCTGGGAGTCATTTTCCTTCTTCATCTCCAAAGGTCGCTGGCTGGTGGACTTTGGCTTCTCATGGCTATGTCGTTCTGCTCTACTCTCTCTGAATCTCCTATTCTCCAAAACGTTTCCTCTTTTATAGGACTCCAATAAACCAATCAAGACCCGCCCTAATGAGTGGAGACATGTCGTCACCTAATCCAGTTTAACAACCAGTCTTGACTAAATCACATCATCCAGGGAGATGATCTGATTACAGTTTCAAACATACAGTATTGAATAGGGATTATTCTACCTTTATGAAATGCGATTTTGATTAAAACATGGCTTTTCGAGGGGGCATACATCCTTTCAAACCAGCACAGAAGGTGAATCCGGCAACATATTTTAACAAGGCAGCCAGGAGATACTGTTTTCTCTCCAACTGCTGGGACTGGTAAGTCATGGCTATTGACTGGATGGCTTGGCCACGTGCTTACACTTTTTCTTCTCACTGACTCATTGTTATCTTCCCCTATGTCCTCATGCAACTCTGTAGTCTCTAGGAATCCAGAGCTCTGATCAGGCTTCCCCGAGTCATGATCTCCATCTACTCCAAACCTCTGGCTTCCCTCCTTGGAGATGGCAGGAGCCTGTCTCCATCTCATGCAGATCCAAGAACGCTCAGAGTGGCAGGTGATGCTACCCTTGATTGTTGATTGTGGCCTTTTCCCCATGTTGAGCAGAGTCCAATGGGAGCCAAACCAAGTCTCCCTATTTCCATCCTCCACCTAGACTCTGTTCTTCAATACTTCTCCACATTTTCATTTTCTCCCTTCTGGTGATCTGGACTCTTCCTCCTGCTGAATCTTTTCCTCTCTGACAGAGGTCCTCTCCTCTACCTTCATGAGAGTCTCCCCCTTTCTCCTCTGGCTTTCAATGCCTTCTGAGCCATTCCATCATTTATAACACAGGATTTTGGGCTAAGGGTTCTTGTCCCAAACAAGGTGTTCTGTTTAACCTTCCTGGGGGTCACCTCTGGTCTATGCTCATGGGAATTGGGTATTTTCCAATTGGAATTTCTCCCTTTAAGGCCTTGATCATTTAGTCTCTATTGAGACCCATTAGAGCTGAATATAAAGTTCCCCTTTCAAGGCAGGGTCACTTTTTACCCCTCAAGAAACAGAAAACTAGAGGACAAAGGTATTCCCAGAAGCGTTGGTCCAGATATCTCTCAAGAAAGTACAGGGTTTGTGCCCCAGCTCCTCAAGAGCTTTGTGCTGGAATTTTTTCTGGGCAAGGGTGGGTTTTAAGTCCCTGACAGGTGTTTGGGAAAACCCCACAAGTGTAGGTCCAGATATCTCTCAGCAAAGTATGGGGTTTGAGACCCCAACTTCTCAAAGGCATTGTCCTAGAATTCTCCTGGGCAAGGGCAAGGTTCAAGTCCCTGACCTGTGTCTGAACGTGCCTCTACTTTTTTTTTACAGAGAAAATGGGAAATGTCAACAGTCAACATAAGCTAAAATATGAGGAAGCATAGCCCTCCAATAGGACTCTCAATTACAATACCATCCTCCAGTCTGTAAAAGCAGGGCAAATAGTCACGAATTCCCTATGCCTTAATGTTTATGGCTCTCTATCATGACAAGGACCTGGGAGGGACTTGGTACTTGTATTATGCTCACTTCTTAATGATCCCCTTTTGAAAAACTTGTTTGCTAAAAGGCATGAGAAAATGCACCACCAAGGCCCTTAATTGTAAGGGAGATCAATTTGGGGAGGTTAGTAGAGGCCTTCATAACATATATTAATATAAGTCCAGATTCCTAGGAAAGCCCAATTTTGCTAGGCACCCATTTCATCAGCCAGCCTGCCCTGGCATTCAGAGAAAACTACCAAAATTCCCCATGGACCCAGGAACTCCAACCAATGACCTGTTAGTCTGTCTTTAAAATCAGGACAAGGCTGAGGAGGAGAGAAGGAGGAGAAGGCAAAGAGAAGTAAGCAGAATGAGAGAACAGGCTCAGCTTATTACAGTTGTTAAAAGCACCCTGCCCCCTTGAAGCCACCTGAATCATGGCTGCAAGCCTCAAGGGCTTTGCTTCCACTCTGGGTCAGAAGGCCACTGGTAGAAAGAGTGCCAGAAGCCATGAAACAACCCTTGACCTCGGGACCCACTGGGCCTTGGCTCAGGTACCACCAATATGGGCATTGGATGCAGGGAGTGCACGGTCTCCTGAGGGGGGCTGGGATGGCTCCCAGAGCCCTGCTCATGGCAAGTGAAAAAGCCTGGGAGTCCAAGGCCACTTGTAGCTGTGCTGACTTTACATCTGACAATCAACCTAGAGGAGCCTCAGTTGACACTTGATGTGGCAGGTAAGATTATTAATTAACTAATTAACACAGAGCCACTAACTCTGTCACTTTACACCTACCTCCACATGGATTTGCCTCGTTATGGGAGTTGATATTAAAGCCAGAAGTAAAACTTTCACTACTCCTCTCTTTTGTAAGTTTGGAGATATTTTACTGTCCCATCAAGTTCTCATTTCACTGGAAGCCCATCCCTCTTTTAGGGAGGGGTCCTCCTCCTTCTATGCTGACCACTTTAAGACTAGTAAACCCAATAATGTTTTTACCACCTTGTTTGCCTTGAGGCCCCTACTAGATCGAGGCCTCTTTGCATCCCAGAGGATATTCCTTAAACAAATAAACTTTTCTGTATGAGATGAACGTAGCCGGGGGTGAGCCTGATGAACAGCCCCTGTCTGCATTCAGGTTCTCAGTCTTAGATCTTAAAAACCCATTTTTGTATCCCTCCTCACCCTACTCTCAATTCTATTTGCTTTTAAATAGCAGGGATTTAATGTTAAGATTCCCACCCTGCTCACTTAGGCAGTGCTGCCCCAAGGGTTTCAAAATAGTCCCCATATCTTTAAGAATGACTTAGCAGCAATCCTTACAGACATCCAACTGCCTCAAAGTACAGTTTTTCAATACGTTAAATTTTGTGAACTAACAGATTCCTAGTATGAAAGTGAATCTTGTTCGTAGTTATTGCTGACTGTATGTCCTACATGGAGACAGGAAATTGTGGAGGGTTTAAGAAAGTGAATTTTGCTTGTTGTCGTTTCTGAATACATGTCATAGATACAGAAAGTATTTATGAAGTATTACACTAATTACAGACATTGTCTATCCTTCTGTTAAGCTAAATATTTATAAGTGAAATGTTATTTTCACTGTCCATGTTATATCCTGATACTCTGTATTATGTTAAACAACGGTATGATGTTTTTAATCATAGTTTTAGTTATTCTTAGAAAAATTACAGATCATAAAAACAACCAAATTTACTTGTCAGTTATTCTACTTTCCTCAAAAGCTTCCAAAAATTAAATTTTCAGCAGTGCCTTATCTTGAGAAGTCACTCCAGGAGTTTTTCTAATGCAAATTTCAGCTAGATAGAGCTAACTGCAACACCGTGCCAAGCCCCAACCAACAGTGTTTCTAAAAGCTCTAGAGAATACCCTGACTTCATTCCGCCCCTGCTTCTGTTCAAACCATGAGTACAATTTCTCACCCAGTTTATTTCTTCCAGATGAGAAGGCTTTCACAGCAAACTTCTCTTTACCAGACGCTGTGCTCCTGTTCCCCAGCAACCCTCAACAGTATAGCCAGAGACTTCTGTGGCCACACAAGTAGGGCCTGCCACCCCACTGACAGCTTGAAGCAGCTACAGAAGATGGGTCATCCACCCAAATTCCCTTAAGATTAAGGGAACTAGAAATCTCTGAGGAGGAAACGAGGTAGTGTTAGAATTAGGGTGGTGGCTAGAGAAGCCAAGGCAAATCCCAGAAGCAGTCAGGCCTCAAGGAGAAAGATCCATCTCTGAATAATAGCATGTATTGATAAGTAGCATCTGGAAGCCCACCTGAGTGAGTCATCCATGGAGAAAGGTGGAGCCAAAGGAATTTGCCTCAGTGAATCATCTATGCTCAAGCAGCAACAGAAGAAGGGAAAAGGGGAGGGCATTAAGATAGTTAATAAAAATTACAAATGGAACAATACTATAAAAGCAGATTGCCCCACATTGTCAGGGCCTCTTGCCTCTCCTTTCCTTGTGAGAGGGCATCACAAAAAAAAAGGGGAGAGAGATGAATGAATCAATAAATTCATGACTACTCCCCCATAAGCACATATAAACAGCAGGCACATTCTATTTAAGAATCAAAGTCCAATAATGTATACAAATCTATCTGAAAGTTTTAGCTCAGGTTATTTGTCTTTCCATATATAAGCAGTTCACGTATACTCTGCATTATATACATATGTGCCCACATATATATGTGATTATTTAGAACAATACAAATTTAGGCTAATCACAGACAAAAGAAATCACAAGATTCTTATTTTCAAGTCAAAACATATTTTTATAGTAATACTATAAACAGACCTGAGAGTATACAGAGAACAGCCTAAGGAGTAATGTAAAGATATAACTGGTGTTCAAACCTTATATTGGAGTGAGAAAAAATGCCCCATTCTAGGTAGCAAGTGATCTCTGTATATGGGAAAAAATTCTCTTCTTATAAGTGCTAGCAAACATCCATGTGGCTTTTCTTAGGTGGTTGTGCTTAGCCTCATGATTCAAGACAACAGAATTATCAGCTGTGGCAAAAGTTGGGAGGAGACTTTGTCCACAGTACCCTCACATGCCAAGTTATATTTCAACTTATATGAACTGGTATGGGATTTTCACCACTATTTATAATGGTGATTTAACATTAAAAGAAGAAAAGAAAAATATATATGTTCTGAGTATAGCAAGTTACAAACAAATGAAGTCTGAAAAACAACACAGAGTATTTTAGTGCACATAGAAACAGGTGGAACAGGGACAGGAGTCTTTAAAAGAGGATAAGCAAAAGAATGTTTAAGGGGCGGGCCACGGTGGCTCAGCAGGTAAGAATGCTTGCCTGCCACGCCCGAGGACCCGGGTTCGATTCCCGGTGCCTGCCCATGTTAAAAAAAAAAAAAAAAAAAAAAAGAATGTTTAAGGTTTTCCAGTATATAATGCATTTAGAGTGTGAAGATAAAATGCCTCCCATCTATTCATTTTAATGAATACTTTGCTTAGTGTAGGAAGAGCAGATTTAGGTAGCTGTTCAAAAATCTAATAGAGTCATTTATTTCTGAGAAACTTCAGTTTCAGCATTAGGCAGAAGCTTCATCTAATTTTAGAACTTAATCAAGAGACCTGATGGAATAATAGTTGTTTATTATCTATCAACTGGAATGTTAAAATACAGAATTGGCAATTTTTCACATTTTTTAAAATAATTTTTATCAACCTTACTAATAGAATATATTTCATGCCCAGTCATGCTCTCTTAACAGAAAGAAACTCAAAAGTTTTATTTCTCTTTCTCTCTTACCTTTCTTCTTTACTTTTGTCCTTGCATCCTTCCTTGTATTCTTTCTTTTCTTTTATTGCTCCATTTCCTTCATCTCCCTTCTTCCCTCCTTTACCCTCTCCCTTTCAATTTATCTGCATACCTTGCTGCAATTGCCTTCATTTCTGTCATCCTGCCACAAGAAAATTTCTGAAATATTAATGTGCATTTTTTTTATTTGGTGGGGGGGAAGATAAGTCATTATATTATGTGCATTGTTGACATGTATACATGTATTTTTGCATAGAATATTGTATTGTTTTTCATATTTTCTATTTTCCTATGAAAAATATGTTTTTAAGACACATGTAAAGTACTCCATGCTAGGTGTTCTCATTTGTTAAATGTTGATGGAATGCAATATACCTGAAATAGATCAGCTTTTAAAAGAAAATTTATTAAGTTACAAGTTTATTGCCACATGGGACATCATATGGCTGGTGTCTGCTGGTCCTTGTTCCTGGTTCCATTGCTTCCAGCTTCTGATGACAGTGGTTTCTTCTCTAAGCATCTGTGGACCTTCACCCAGCTCCTCTGGGACGCAACTATGGGTTTTGTCTTGTTTAGCATTTCATGGGAAGGTATATGGCGATGTCTGCTGGGCTCTGCATCTCCAAACATCCATGTCTGAGCATCTGTTCTCTGTCAGTGTGCCAAACATCTTCAAATGTCTCCTTGTCAGCTCTCCTTTTAAAGGACTCCAGTAAACTAATCAAGACCCACCTGTAATGGGCAGTCACATCTCCATCTAATCAAAAGACCACACCCACAATTGAGTGGGCCAATATCCATGGAAACAATCTAATTAAAGGTTTCCACCCTACAATATTGAATCAGGATTAAAGGGCATGGCTTTACTGAGGTACACAACACTTTCAGATCAGCATCCCCAAAAGCTTATCTGTTTACTCTCTCAGGGATGAACAATCAAACAGCCACCAATGTTGTGCATCCATAAACAATGTTGTAGTAAACATCCTCATATATGTCCCTCTATGGATATATATATACACACACACAGAAATAGAACTGACGGATCATAGAGCATGCACATCCTGAATTTAACATCATAATGTCCAAAGCTCTTTAGATAGTTGCTCCAGTCTATTCGACTGCAAGGAATCTAGGAAGATTCTCATACTCCTGTATCTCTCCCAATGCACAAATGTATAATTTTGTCAGTTCAAAATTTCTAGAATAATGCCTTATTTTAATTTTTACTTTCATTTATCTGATCACCAGTACTTTTGTTTATTTATTCATTATGCAAACTATCTTCAGAGGCTTCAACTTCTATGAATTGCAAGTTAATGACTTTTCCATTTTAATATTGCAGTTCGATATTTTATTCTTGTTGTTAACCAACACATTCTTGTATATACTAGACACCAAGCCCTTTCATTTTCTCCCTTATATCTCTCTTTAGTCATTGATTTAGTTTGCTAAAGATGCCGTAATGCAATACACCATAGATGGATTGGCTTTTATAAAGGAGATTTATTTAGTTATAAATGACTAATTTTGGAAGGTGCAGGGCAACTGCTGCTGGCTTTCTCTCTTGGCTTCTGGGTTCAAACAACTTTCCCTGGAGTGTTTCTCTTCTACATCTCCAAACATCAGGGTTTGAGATCCTTCTCTCTGTTCTGACTCTCCTTTTAAGTCTCTAGCTAATTAAATTAAATATCACTCACTGCAGAAGGCACTCCCCTGAGCTGATTGCAGATGTAACTAGCCATAGATGAATTTCACATCCTGATGATTTAAGTCTACAGCAACGGAACAACTGGGCACCATCACCTGGCCACATTGACACCTGAATTTAATTACTACAGTCATAAAGCCCTCATTTTGATAAAATTAATTTAATAAATTTTGCCATAGGGTTTAAGATGCTTTATGATTGAGGCTTTAAGAAATCCTTCCTCAATTAATAAAGTTATTGCCCTTTTTAGCTAATCCTTTACACTTAAGTTTTAATAATCTGGAATGTATTTTGTACCTAGTCTTAGGTAGAGATATATTTCTTTCATATCCTATGCCACTGACTCAACAAAATATAATTTAAAATACATCCATCTTCTCCTTATTGATTGGTGGTATCAAATTTATCACTTCTATTCAGTTTCTTGAGTCAATGCATAGATTATTCTACCAATTGTTGTTAGTAGAGTGTTGGAATGTGAGTCTTAAAATCAGAAAGGGTTATTTGAACACCATAATTACATAGAGCCTTGAACAAGGAGTGAAATCTTGCTGTTTTGTACAAGCTGATGTGGTGTCCCAATACATCCCAGAGTAGTATGGGCAGAACATTAAAAAGCATTTACAAAGTCATCTTGAGGGGCTGGGGAAAAACGTGGAAATATTAAATCTGATATTCTTGCAATCATTGGGGACTGCCAATTTGAGGGGCCAGGCCCTCAATCTTAGGCTTCTCCCTTATGAAACTTATTCCTGCAAAGGAGAAGCTAAGCCTACTTACCACTGTGCCTAAGAGACACCCCCAGAGAACCCCTTTTGTTGCTCAGACATGGCCTCTCTTGCTCAGCCACCTCCACAGGTGAGCTCAGCATCTTCCCCCATACATGGGACATGACTCCAGGTGATGAGCCTGGGCTGACATCATGAGAGTGTGAAACCCTTCTTGACCAAAAGGGAGAAGATAAATGAAACAAAATACAGTTTCAGTGCCTGAGAGATTTCAAACAGAGCTGAGAGGCTATTCTGAAGACTATTCTTATGCAGTATATAGTATACCCTTCCAGTTTTTGGTATACTGGAGTATCGAGAGGGAAGTACCTGAAACTGTTGAACTATAATCCAGTTCTTGTCATGAACAAAAGCAACAAAAATAAAGTAATAGCAAGATGTGCTTCGCATATAAGCAATCATGTTGAAAGAATAGGAAATTTGGATCCCAGTACAACAAAAAGACTAGGAGGCAAATGTGAATAAACCCTGTATTCAGAATA
>PVIY010049453.1:0-16719 GCA_004026745.1 Myrmecophaga tridactyla | reverse complement strand
ACAGAAAGAGAGCTGCAACACCATTGAGGTTTGCAATAAGGAATGTAAGGCAGTCATGATCCAGGAGCCCAGAACCAGCAAGACACAGAGCTGGGGTCTCATGGTGACTGTGTAGTGCAGTGGGTGACAGATGGCCATGAAGCGGTCATAAGCCATCACAGATAGGAGGCAGTCCTCCAACCCTGCAAAAAGTAAGAAAAGGGACATCTGCATGAGGCAGCCTCCATAGGAGATGATTTTTCTCTGTGTCTGAAGATTCACCAGCATTTTTGGGATGGTGGTGGAGATAAAGCAGATGTCAGCAAAGGACAGGTTGGAGAGGAAGAAGTACATGGGAGTGTGGAGGTGAGAGTCAATGATGGTGGCCAGGACAATGAGCAGGTTCCCGAAGATGGTGACCAGGTACATGGACAAGAAGAGCCCAAAGAGGAAGGGCTGCAATTCTGGTGCCTCTGAAAACCCTAGAAGAAGGAATTCTGAAACTTGGGTGTTGTTTTCTGGTTCCATGTGACAGATATAACTAGGAAGAAAGAGATAAAGAACATTACTAATTTTTACCCAAAGTAGCATTTCTAGTCTAGTTGACATGCATTAATTCTTATTTTTTATTCAGCAAGTTAATTTCTATATTTTATATTTTGATCTGGTTTTTGACAATCACTTCAGTCCTGGTTCTTTACCTCATATAATAAGCAAACTATTTCTAAAATATTCTCTAAATATATGCACATGCTAATACTCTCTATTACTCTGATATATATTTCTTCTTCTGATATATTCCTGAGAACAGTACATCACTTCCATTTCTCATTTCAATGTACCATGACTTTTATAGTATATTGTAAAATCTAGGGAAACAGGACTATATTGGTTTTCTTCATCTGTGTGTTTTCCCAGAGGTTTCTGAATATCTGTGCATTATATAGAAATAAAATTTAAGTACATTGTATGTAAATACATTAACTTACTTACTTAAGGAGGCACAAGTCTGGTGATGTGTCAGTTATGTACTGTGCCACATGCACGTATGATGGTCATAGATAAAAATTCTTGGCATCCATTATCTTTGACACTTTCCTGCAGCTTCTACTTACTTTCCAACTCACCTGGATGTTACCTCTGAGAAGAACATCTCACTGTGAAAGTCTGAAATCCTTTCTGAGTTGTTTGTAATGGAGACTGAAATGTTGCCTCCAGACCAGGTAGTAGGAAGGACTCAGGTATCCATCATCCAGAAAGACTTAGAAACCCACAGATAATGTCCCATTGCTAGAAGAAGAGACAGCAACCAAGGAACTATTTACAGCTTTGCTTTAGATACTCAGTCTCACAATTTCCTCTGTCCCTCATTAGCATATTTCTCTCTGTGTCCCTTATTAGCACATTCACTTGTGGCTTCACCTCAGAGCCATCATTCTCCTTTGGGACACTGGTCAGGAGACAATGGAAATGGTTCCCACTCGTGCTCTGTTCCCAAGAGACCAGGCTGCATCAGGTGAATCCAGGTTTATCTTTTGCACTTTGTGGATTCTACTCCCTTTCATAGATCTAACTTTCTGGCACCCTTCCCATCCTCTGAATTGAAGTTTTCCCCATGTCCAAGTGTATGAATCCACTTCACTATTCCCTTGGATCTCCAACAAAGCATTGACTTGGGGTAAGGATATAGCCCCTGTTCTCTCTGGAACATTGCTTTTCTCCTTTTAAACCAAATGGAAAACTGGGCCTTTGGATATGAAACAATAAGCAGTACCCTCCTTACCAATTTAGAATTTTTTCTAATCATTTAAAAATAATCATGCCTGTAACACATTTTGGAGGTTGCTGATTCTTTATGTAAAATATTAGCTAATTAAAAGTTACATTTGATGTCTTTCTGCAACATTAACTGAGCTTAGTATATTTATAGAGATTTTCTTATTGAGTTCTTACAAAAATCAGTTCTAGAAACCAGTACTCTTATGGAAACAATTCCACATTTGTATAATTGGGTGGGATTCAAAATTTTAAGTATCTGACTAGTTATGACCCATATAAGTTTTGAGAACACTCAACATGTTTCCAGTTCTCAGTCTCTCATCCAGTGGATCTCAAGCAGAGGTGACTTTGGTCCCTGGGGCTATATGAAAATGTATCAATATATTCTGGGAAGTGCTTACCAACCCAATCTGTTCTGTGTCAACACAGAAGTCATTTTCTAATTGATTTTTGTTGTTTAAATATTATAAAATACTAAAGAACATCTACTTCACTTGATGCTTATTTCTCTGTTTTACAACTGGGCACCAATGAAGGTTAACTCACAAAACGGGGTGGCTTGGTCAAGATATGGAAAACAGAATGGCTCATTTTGCATAGGAATGAACTGAAATATTTCAAGACCAAATGTCACCAGAATGAATTTGGGTCCTAGATTTAAAAGAATGTTCAGCTGTACAATTTGATTACTCACAGGAAAGGGTAAACTGTTTTTGCTTAGTATGTCCATTCAGGACATTTTATCTCTGTGCAAAGACAGGAGTAGAAGCTGATGAATGGATAAAGGTATTATGCTGGAAATTGCCACAAATAAGGAAACAGCTCGACCAAGGAGAAGGCACGATGTGATCTCGGTCCTTCATCTCTAAATAGATGTTTCCTGACAAGGGAGGCCCTGTCCCAGGAGCAGAGTGGAATGCTCCTGATGCTGGGATCAGTATCATCCTTTGACAGAAAGCTGATTCAGGACTTTTCTTTAAAAACAAAATGAAATCAAATGCTGGGTGAGCCAAAGTGGCTAAGCAGTGACAGTTCTTGCCTGCCATGCCAGAGACCCAGGTTCAATTCCTGTTGCCTTCCCATGCAAAAAAAAATCAAATGCTGATTGTGATCTTTCAGAATATACCACATTTGCTGACACATGTGTTGGAAATGTATCATATATTTTCAGAATATACCACGTGTGCTGACACATCTTGGAAAATGGCTGTTCTTCCAAGATGGAGTTCTCACCTTTAGGATGATACTGAAACCATTATTCTAGTAGAAACAGATTAAATCACCACTCTCAGACCTCTTCACATTAAAAACATGTGCTTTTGTTTTCACTCATCGTGGTTCACAAGCTTTTTGGCACTAGTTGGCTGGATTCCCACTCTGTGTCATGGTCAACCCACTTGACATCAAGGTTGTTCTATCAATCCATAAAGAAGCAGGTGCAAACTCTGAAGTATGGAAGCTTAGAACTTTAGAAAAGGGATTGAGACAGATAACAAAAAGGAGAAGGCAGAGTACTTTTTTTTTTTTGCTTCTGTTTATACAAAAAAACAGAAAAAATTTCCAAAATTAAAAATGGAAAATGTTTGTGGTATTTGACTTCTCTTTACTAAAGGCTCAGAAATCTAATGGCTCCTTTACTTCTCATAAGAAACTTGTGGGAAATAAATGTTCTATCAGGACAATAAAGATGAGTGAAAGTACAATTTTAATCATTTTGAGGGGAAATGTTTTAAAGAGTGAGAAAGCATAAATCAAGGGAGGATAATCAAGTAGTAGGTAACTTGCAATTAAATAATAATAACTTGCAAGCAGTCAGTTATCTTCATTTGACATTCCTCCATATTGAAAGAGACTTCTCAATCCCTCTCTCAGAGTTAGCTATCATGTTGCACGAAGAGATGTACAAATCAACTTGTCTCGGGATTGCTCAGAGCCCTGCACCTATAGAAAAACTTCTGTTGTCAATTGAGGGGTGTAACACTAAATCCACATGAAATATATAATAATGGGTTACACCAAGCTTTCTAACTAGATTGATAATAGGGGAATGAGTTACTAGTGTTCAGACCTCAAAAAAACAAACAGAAAAAAAAAGATTCTAATATTAGCCTTTCCATTGTCTTTATTAAAACTGCTTGTTTGGATAGATGTTTGAAGGAGGACAAAAGTGGAGGAAGAACCTGAAAGTAAAAAATTCAGGGCAAAACTATGATGTAAGACTATTCTTGCAGTCTAAAGGGATACTATGTTACAGGTTCTTCTGTTATTTAAGCATCTAAGACTCAGAGGTTGTGATTTTTTTATATATATTTCAACAAAATTTTCTAACATGTTTTGTAATGTTCATATATGGGATAAAGCAAATGTCAAGTTGGAATATATTTTGAGTTCGCAAAGCAAGAAGTTATAGATGAATCCTCACTGAGATGCAAGGTTTAGTGTTTGTTTTCTTAGAACCAAGAATGCTTCTATGTGTAGGTAACATTATTTTATTTTTTGTAAAATGCACTATGTTTATTTATATTCTTCAGTTTCATTTATTAAAAACAGCATGATTTTCCTGCATGTTATAAAGTATACTTTTAATATCTGTACATTAAAACATAAATAATTAATATGAAAAAAGAACTTCTAGCATGGTAAGTGTGATGGATTTCTGCAACATGACAGAATAACTCCTAAACTACCGATTCTAGCATTGAGCTTACAAATCATAAATTCTCTCTCAGAATTCTTTAAAAGTCCTAATCATTACTATTTCTTTCCCTACTGTATTATTTTTTGAATTTTTTCATTGTATAATATAACATATATGCAAAGCAAGGAGAGAGAAAAGCAATAATTTTCAGAGCACTCTTGAACAAGCAGTTATGGGAGAGGTCACAGAGTTCGTATTGGGCTACCATACATTCCTCTCATATTTTTCTTTCTAGCTGTGCTGGAATATAGGGAGCTAGAAGAAATAAATATTTTCTTATCATCACAATCAACTTTTTTGTGAAAAATAACATATATACAAAAAACAATAAATTTCAAAGTATAGCTCAGCAATTTAGTTGTAGAACAGATTTTAAGTTTGATATAGGTTACGATTCCTCAATTTTAGATTTTTACTTCTAGCTGCTGTGACTTACTGGGAACTAAAAGAAATATCAATTCAATGATTCAGCAATTATATTCATTTGTTAAACCCTACCTTCTCTGTATAATCCTAACAACACCTTTGATCTTTCTGTCCCACTCTTTAGGCATATTAGGGTTATGGTCATCTAGCTTTTTCATGTTGAAGGCTGTCAATAACGTGGGATAGGGAGATGGAACTAGCAGATGTTCTGGAGAGGGTGGGCACTCTAGGTTTCAGGACTTATTTGGTCCAGAGTCCCATCTGAAGGATGTAGGTTTCTGGAATGTTACTTTATTGCATGGAAACTTTATAGAATCTTATATATTGCCCTAGGTGTTCTTTAGGATTGGCTGGAATGGTTTGGGATTGGGGTTTGGGTAAGTTATGAAAGGTAGCAATGTCTAACTGAAGCTTGCATAAGAGCAACCTCCAGAGTAGCCTCTGGACTCTATTTTAACTCTATCAGCCTCTGATACTTTATCAGTTACATTTCTTTTCCCCTTGTACTGTGGGAATGGCTTGTCCCACAGTATCAGGGTCAGATTCATCCCTGGGAGTCATGTTCCATGCCACCAGGGAAACTTTCACCCGTGGATATCTTGCCCCATGTAAAGGGAAAGGCAATGGTTTCACTTGCAGAGTTGGGCTTAGAGAGAAAGGCCACATCTAAGCAACAAAAGAGGTCCCCCAGAAGTAACTCTAAGGCATACCTATAGGTAGGCTAAGCATCTCCACTACCTACAGGACCTTCACAAGAGTAAGCCTCAAGATCAATGGCTTGGCCTACTGTTTTGGATGTCCCTAATATTTAACACAGTAGCAAGGGATTCCCTCATGGTAAAGTTTAATAGTTCCATATTTTTAACTCCCACGAGGGACTTTACCAATACTTTTTGATTATCTGCTTACTATATTCTAAGAAGTATCGAGGCATTACATTGAACTATACAGGATTAAAGGCCCTCATTCTTATTCTGGGGTCCATATGTTTGGATTATCCAAATGATCTATCCAGACAGGTTGAGTTAGAATATGTGCTACAGAAAGTTTATATTCCAGACAAAATAAAACTTTTTTCCTTTGGTCTCAAAGATTAGGTATGGATCTAAAATATAGATCCATACTCTTGTCTTCTGTATTACCTTAATCCTGATCTGATCAATTTTGTTCTTATCAGTAAATACCAGGTTATTTACTCAAAAACAGCCTCTAAAAACTTAAACTTCATCAGCCATTCTTGAGTGAAGATAGCCTATTGTTGGTGCCTTAATTTGGGCATTTTTATAGACCTGCTTTAATTGGGATATTTTCACAGCCTTGGACACTGTAAACTGCAACTTAATAAATTCTTGCTTTTTAAATCCATTCTGTGTCTGATGTATTGCATCCCACCAGCTAACAAATTAGAATGCATTTGAACTAATTTTTCCTTCAATCTATCCCTTTACTGTCCTTTTCAGTCCAGGCAGGCAGTGGTTCTTTTCATACAGACCTCACAAAAAAATTCTTTGGTTTTGCATGCAGCTCACAGGGTTCCCAACTGTCAGACACTAGTACTTCCCACTACTCCTTTCCAAATGGCTGCATTTCCAATCCTGACTTGTATGAAATGGCTGACTGTTTCCAGGCTTCGTTAAATACTCACATGGGGCACAATTCTGTGGGGCCTCATTTTTCATAAACACAGAATCTTCAAAACTATCAATTTCTAATTTCTTTGGCTCAAGAGCTCAATTCTCAGCATATCACTTTTTTCACATTTTTTTATTTTAAGCAAGAATGTGAAACAATACTGCATTTTCCACATTTAGTTTGGATGTTTCTTCAGCTAAATATCCCAGTCATCATTTTCAAATTCTGCCTTCCATCCAACACCAGGATGCAATTTTGACAAATTATCTGCCACTTTAAAACATAAATAACTTTTTTTCCAATTGGCGATAGCATCTTTGTCATTTCTCCCTAGGACTTCATAGGAAGGAACTCTAGTGTCCATAATTCTGCCAACAGTCCGTTCAAAGGAATCTAGGCATTTTCTATCAATGTCCCCACAATTCTTGCAGAATCTTCCCCTTATCCAATTATAAAACCATTTCAGCATTTTTGGTATTTGCAAATCCAGCACCCCACCATCTTGGCACCAAATCTGTTGTTTTCATTTTCCAAAGCTACCAGAATGCAATATATGAGAAACAGACTGGGTTTTAACAATGGGGATTTATTAGCTTACAAATTTACCATTCTAAGGCTGTAAAATGTCCAAATAAAGGCATCAACAGGATGTCGTCTTCTCTGAAGAAGGGTCACCAGCATCTTGGACATGGCTGTGATATGGGAAGGCATGTGGCCAGTGTCTTCTCGTTCTTCTCTCCTGGGTTTCACTGTTTTCTGCTTCTGTTTCCAGTGGCTTCTTCTCTCAGCTCCTTCAGGTGTTTAATTTTTGCTCTAAGCTTTTATGGCCTTTCCTCTCTTTTATCCTGTCATTAAAGATTCCAGTAAATGGATTAAGACCCACCTTGAATGGGGTGGGTCACATGGCAATAGAAATAATCTAATCAGGTCACACCTACAATAGGTCTGCACCCACAAGAATGGATTAAGAGAACATGTCCTTTTCCGTGGAACATAACAGCTCCAACCAACTCATCCAAGTTGTGGGATTGCCAGGTCATAAGACAACTCTAAACTTAGCTTCATGAGCAACTGCCAAATAACCTTCCACAGTAGCTGTATCATTTTAAATTCCTACCAACAGTGAATAAGTGTTCCAGTTTCTCCACATCCTCGCCAGTGCTTGTAGTTTCCTGTTCCTTTAATGGTGGGAATCCAAGTGGGGGTGAGCTGATACCTCATCATGGTTCTGATTTGCATTTCCCTAATAACTAGTGAAGCTGAGCATCTTTTCATGTGCCTTGTAACCACCTATATATGGCTATAAAGCACCATATATAGGTGGCTACAAAGCACTTTAGAAAAGTGCCTATTCGTATTTTTGCCCATTTCGTGTATTGATTCGTGTGCTGGTCTGAAAGAATTATGTACCCTTGAAAAGTCATGTCTTAATCCTGATTCCTCTCATGGAGGCAACTGTTTCTTTCAATCTCTATTCATCACTATAGGGTAGAAATTTGAGTAGATTATCTCCAGGTGTTTCAGCATGCCCAATTGTGGGTATTAACCTTTGATTAAAGGAAGATGTGACTCCACCCATACCATGTGGGTCTTGATTAGTTTACTGAAATCCCTTAGAAGAGGAAACTTTTTGGAAAAAGTTAGAGAGACATGAGAGCACACACAGCCAGAGACCTTTGGACTTAAAGAAGGAAAATGTCCATTATGGGATGCAGCAAAATCAGTGCTCAGAGGAAAATCGATATCTATGGATGTCTATATCAAATGAGAAGAAGGACCACAAATCAATAACCTAACTTCACACCTGGAGAAACTAGAAACACATGGACAACTAAATCTAAAGCTAGTAGAAGAAAGGAAATAATAATAAAGATTAGTATGTTGGAGAGAAATGAAATAAACAAGAGAAAAACAATGGAGAGAAACAATAAAACTAAAAGTTGGTTCTTGGAAAAGATAAATAAAATTGTTTAAAAATTTAGCTCATTAAAAAGGAGAGAGAAAGGAAGCAAACTACTAAAATCCAAAATGAAATGGGGATATTAATAGATATTGTAGAAATTTACAGAACTATAAATGAATGCCATGAAAAATTGTTTGCTAACAGTCTGGATAATACAAAATAAATGAACAAATTCCTAAGTTAATACAACTTAACTATATTGACTCAATAATAAATAGGAGATCTCAATGGACCTATAATAAGTTAAGCTATTTAATCTGTAATAAAAACTTCCCAACAAGAGATGTTCAGGACCAGATAGCTTCAAGAGTGTATTCTATCAAACATTCAAACAAGAATTAACTCCAATGCTTATGAAATACATTGAAATTGAAGAGGAGGGAACTCTTTCTAATTCATTCTATGAGCTTAACAATATGGTGATACCAAGGAAACATATGACATAATAAGAAAGGAAACTATGGATTAATTTCCCTTATGGATATAAATGTAAACATCCTCAATAAAATACTAGCAATTACGTGGGGCAAGATGGTGGCATAAGGAGTTGGAGAACTCAGTCTGTCCTCTAGGGCAGCTAGTAAATAGCCAGAAACTGTCTGTAACAAATGTTGAGGGACATCCATGACTGGACATACATTGTACACCAGTCTGGAAGGAAGAAAGGGCCAAAATCACACTGCAGAACTGTAAGTAATACTCCCAAAATTTGGATGCTGGAACCCCTCCCCCACTAACATGACAAGTTATTATGAAGACATATCTTGTGGGGAAAAGAAGCAGTTTCTACTAGGAGAAAGGGAAAATAGGTCAACTAAGCTCCAATTGTGGTTTCAATCAACAAATGTTGCTTACCAAATACAAGCTTTGAGCACAGAGAAACTTAGAGCAAGCAGGAAACTAATCCTGAGGTCTATCCAATCTGAGAGAGGAGGTGGAGATGGTGGAAAAGGAAAAAAAAGACAGAGAAATTTGGAGTCAGCTGAGCTCCAAATGCTGGAAAAGAGCTGTGCCCAAGGAAGAGAGAGACACACGGTGCTGAGTACCAATCTGGCTCTTCATTGGAGAACCTCCAATGGGGGCTGGACACCAGCTCTGAAAAGGAAGTTTTAAAACATTTTAAAACAGATCATGAAAGAGAGCCTCAGGCATTTTCAATTGTCAGCACTAACCCAGACAAGGGCATAGCTAAGGTATGTCTTAGTGACAAAATAACTAGTGAGGTGAAGGAGAAGGCCCTAAAGGGCCTGTCTTTCCCCAGAAAATGGAGGGGATGATGCCAAGAGTGATGGCTCTTATTCAGAGAATTCAGAGCCAAGTGCTGGAAAACAGAAACAGCTTAAGCACAACCTTCTACCTCAGCCACTGTCTCAACCACATCTCTGGCAGGGCAGGGATTACTGAAAAATTAAAGGAACTGAACAATTTACATTACACCAGTGGGGAGCTGTGGGCTGACAAGCACTACCTGCTGGACAGGATAGAAAAGGCACAGAATCAAGAGGCTTCACTGGCAACCTACTAGGTTTCATCCTCAGAAATCTTGATACCGATTACACCCTCCTGCTGAGATGTAGGCCCATATGGTTTGGGAAAATCTGATGGGCATCAGTCACATCTGAGGAGACTCCCCTCAAAAAAACAAAGCCAACCAACAAGCAAACCTTAGGTAAAAGAGAGAGAATGTCAGCCAAAATAAACTAATCAAACTATATATATAGGTCTAAGACTCACCCTCAGAGAATCTCTTCTGTTGCTCAAATATAGCCTCTCTTTCTAACACAACTCTGCAAATAAACTCTCTGTTCTCCACCCTACATGGTACATAACTCCTAGGGGTATAAATCTCCCTTGAAACATAGAAAATGACTCAAGGAAGAGCTATCCCTGGATCTTGACTAATGGGTAGAAAAAATGAAAATAAAAAATAAAGTTTCAGTGGCTAAGAAATTTCAAATATAGTTGAGAGGTGAGTCTGGAGGTTATTTTTATGCATTATATTGGTATTCCTTTTTAGTTTCTAGCTTGTTAGAAAATATTTGAAAAAAATACCTGAAACTGCTGAACTGCAATCCAGCAGCATTTATTCTTGATGATAGCTGTATAACTGTATAGCTTTTATGGTATAAAAGCTATATACCATATAGCTTTTATATGATATGTGATTTTATATGGCCATGTGATTGTGAAAACCATGTGATTGGCACTGCCTTTAGCCAGTGTAGGGGAAGATATAGGGGTGGTTAAGGGTTTGAGAAATTTTATGTGTTTTTTTAAATTTTTTATCTTTTTTGGAGTAATGAAAATGTCCTAAAATTGCTTGTGGTGAGGAACACACAACTATATGATATACTTTTGAGTCACTGATTCATACTTTGAATGATTATATTGTATTTGAATAGAATAATATTGTATTTGAATAGAACTCAAAGAAATTGCATTTAAAATACTGGCAATTTGAATCAAAGAGAATAGTAAAAGGAAGTATCCACTGTGACCATGTGGTAATTATCTCACAAATGAAAAAATGTTCACCATAAGAAAATCAATCAATGTAATATTCAAATTCACAGAATAAATGGGAACATCACATGGTAATCTCAACTGATGGAGAAAATGCACTCAACAAAGCCAATGCCCTTTCAATGCACAGTGGCTCAGAAAAATAATAGAAGGTAACTTTAATAGTATGATAAGGGCATCTATATAAAATACCACTAATATTATACTTAATGATGAAAGAGTCAAGGCCTTCCTCTTGAACTGTATTGTACTGGAAGTCCTGGCCAAGAAAATTAGGTAGTAAAATGAAATAATATTCATCTAAATTGGAAAGGAAGGTGGAAAATGTTTGTACTTAGTGATGACATGATCCTTTACATAGAAATAGGAAACCATCCTGAAGAACACTTCTAGAGCTCATAAGTAAACCCAGCCAAATGCAAGCGCCAAGATTAAGATGCAAGTAGTTGTGCTTTGTACACCCTCAAAGATCATTCCTGTCTGGAAGTTTTTTAAAAAAAAATCATTCATCACAACATCTAATGGGATACATAGGGAACAATGGTGAAGCCTTTATAGAAGAGGTGAGACTGTTACTTAAAGCAAGAGAACACCTCCTCATGCAGAAGAGGGGAACATTCTAGGAAGCAAGATCAGCAGGAACATTCTGTTGATTCAGGTGTAAACCCTAAGAACATATCCTTAGGAGCCAGTTGAAAGCATGTGCACCCATATACTTAGAGTAATCAATTATTCCCTAAGTCAATGGGAACCACTGGAGAAGAATTGGCTTTCAAAAGGGGTAATGCAAAACACTGGAACACAAAAACTGGTCGGGGATAGTTTTCAGGACTGACAGTGAAAAGTGTAAGCATTGTGAGGCACACACAGGCTGTTCACTCAGGGCATGGACTGAGGGGCCAATATGGAGGCCACCGGTAGGAGCTCTGGGTGGGAAGCCCACAGCATTGCTCCTTTCAGTAGGTGTAAGTCACCTGACCCTGGGAAATGTCTACAGATGTCTATTTCTACTGAGTTTTGGAAAAATATGCTGCAATGGGTAACTTCAAGATAAAATTCATCTCCTATCTTATTCCTTTCCTACAAAAGCAATCATTTTCTTAACATCATTGCCAGGAATGCTGTATAGATGCATAAGAAGTTACAAAGGGTTGAATAAGCTATTTGCCAAAGTACCAAGTATTTGACCTACAGATTAATAGATAGTAAATATGAGAAAAAGCTTTTCTTTAAATACATCCAGTGAATGTTTAGAGTGTTTTAGTTTTCATTTGTTGTGTATTTACCTGAACTACTTAACATTTCATCATTGAGCAGTGATGGCCTCAGAGGGGTTTTGCTTTGTTTCTTTTGTAGCAATTAGACGACCTTTCTGGTGTTGTCAATTACAATTTTTATTGGGTAAACCTTTATTCTATGACTTTGGCAATGGCAGAAAGATTGTAATCTATCACTTGTTTTTCTACCCTGAAACTCCAAATGTGATGGTAATTGCAATCTTGAGCAAGATGGCTTCCTTAGAAATAATTATCTTTAGTATAGTGAATGCTAAAACTATGCAATCACATATGAATGAAGAAAAGGGTCTCTAGTGAGTACCTGACCAAAACAAATGCTATTAGTTCCAGGCCTGATGAGTTCCAATTTAACCAAGTAAAAGTTCCCTGATCATCATATTAAGAAAGCTCTCAAAGTCGGGGTGAATATTGGGTCATCAGACTTTGAAAACTCTTTGGTTCCATGTTCCCACCAGACACAAAGCTGAGGTGTATGAGCTGGTCCCCAAAGCAAATTCTTGTTGCTGATCACTGACTCTTCTCTGACCTTTACAATTGCTCTCAACTGTATTCAGTTGCTACAGCAGTGATTTCACTGAGCACCTATATTTTTTCTAAGTTTTATTTCCAAATAGGCATTTAAAATAGACATTTTAAATTTAGAACTATTCTATTTAAACTTGTCACTTTACGGACATTAGTATTGTATGTCCTTTAAAAAATAATATTATAAATTGGAGATAGATATTTTTATGTATATTAGGACTTTGTAAAAAATATTAATGTAACTGGTACCATCTTGAGGGCATTATCCATATGCACATGATAAAATAATAATTAATTAGTATTTCTACCACAGAAGTTTCAGTTTACCTTGTTGTAAATGTTAAAACCTAAACAGTAATTTACTCTGATGGTAATGTGACACAAGTTTAACCTTTATATCTATAGTGTATTTATACACTTTCAATTAATATGTCAAAGGTAAAGGTTACTGGGAAATATTTAAATATATTGAATAGATATTGAAATAAATAAGGTTAACTGTCAAAAAAAGGGATACATAGAATAGAAAGGGATAATTTTAACTTAAGATGTGAAGGACTTGTCTACTGAAAACTATAAAGGAAGTTAAAGTAGAGCTCAGTAAATGACAAGATATCTGTGTTCTTAGAAAAGAAGAATTAATATTATTAAGTGTCAATAATACCCAAAGTGATCTACTGTGTTTCAAAATACCAGGAGTTTGTTTTTAGAGGAAATGGAGAAGCTGATCCTTACTCATGGAATTACACATCATCAGAACTGTAGCACCACCTCAGGGTGCTGTATTTACTTATTTCCATGGCTCTTGGCTTGTTTAGACCCTTTACCATTTGAGAGAAGGCACCGTATACTAATATTTTCTTCCTTCTCGGACCGTTGTTCAGTATCGCTGAATAAATATTTGTTGAATGACTGAAAACAAAAAGCTGATTGAGTTGAACAAATATTGCTAACTATGGGGGAGAAAGGAGATGTATTGAAGCAAGAGGGGAGCATTGTTGAGAGAGGGCAGCCCCATAAATGAGACCCAACAACAAAGGAGACAGAGAAGAGACAGAAGATATTTTAGTTCACCTACAATTTCTCTCCAGAAGCAGCAATAGGGAAAGCTATGGGAAACATTGAAGTAGGAGATCAAATAAGTAGAGCAAATAAAAGGTGACTTCACAGGAGTCCACTGGGATAAGAGATGAACATAATGTCCCAGGGCTTTCTCCCAAGGGTTACAGTGTCTCAAGTTGGCATTGTGTTTTTCTTTCTTATCTCCAGAGAACTAAATATTTCAGGGAATAAAGAGAGACAGAAGAATACTTTCTTATTGGGGCTCATAGGAATTAAATGTCCAGAGTATGGAAAAACTAAATTCTTCCCTTATACTATGTCAAGACTATTTTACCAATCTCTGGTGAGATGGAAATATATTTTTGCCTTCTAGAGCCCTCATGAGTGGTCCCACTTGCCTGCCTTTCCTGGGAGCAGAGCTTTCAACTTCATCCATTATTCAAGAAGGAATTTGCATTGGTGAACTAAGACCCTTCTTTGATAATTTCTGGATGAGTCGCAGAATCTTGTCAAGTGTGTGGGGAATGTATTATGAGTCCGGGGTTCCTTTTATTCATGGAAACTTTAGGGATATTAACAAAGATAACACAAAGATATAAACATACAAAGTCCTACCTAGTTAAAAAGCTTGTTGGGGAGGGTGATAATGGATGCACTAAACTATCTCCTTTCCTTCATCTTTCTCTTCTTGTGTTTCTATCACTCATGGAACTTCCCTCGTGGAAGTATCTATTCAATCAGATGCATTTATTTTTTTCTTTTAAGCATTTAGCAAAAATTTATTCATCAAATCCCTCATGGTAGGCACTAAATGTTTTTTCCAAGATAAAGAAATGAGTAAAATATTGCCCCTTATTTAA
Source organism: Myrmecophaga tridactyla (assembly GCA_004026745.1). NCBI lineage: Eukaryota > Metazoa > Chordata > Mammalia > Pilosa > Myrmecophagidae > Myrmecophaga > Myrmecophaga tridactyla. The sequence continues at coordinate 1,974 of PVIY010049453.1, read as the reverse complement.
AAAAGATTGCATCTAAATAGGGAAAGAGACAGAGAAATGACTACATGCAACGTCATGAGATGGCACTGAAATCCAGGTGAAGTGAACCAAATCTTTGATTTGGACTCAATTTATGGTGGTTAGTGAAGACGTCACTTCACATGGGCACTGATAATTTTGCTGAGCCTTGAAGGAAGAATTGGAGTAATTTCAGGAGAAGGGGCTAGAAGCTCATCAAAAAGATAGGGACACAAATGTGTGATCAATATAAATGTAAGGGGTGGTTGAGTTTAAAACTGTCTCTTAATATCTGATGAACAATGAGAAGCAGGGCATGGAAAGTGGACCATGAACCTGGCCAGCCTGGCAGCAGACTCACAACAGAGAGCCTTGTACTTTGTTCATGAGATTGATATCTATGTTTGAAATTATTGGAGAGTCAGTTCAGGGTTCATAGAAGATGATGCTCATGAAAAATCATGCCTTGTGGAAACCTCACTTGGGATCACTTCCTGTTTTCAAATCCCTGGAGAGATGATGAGGACTGGAAAGAAGGAGGGGTTGGAGGTTTGGGGAATGAATCTGTGTGGATTGAATAGTTATAATATGAAACAACTTCCAATTAATATTAAGCACAATACTAGATATTTTATATTCATAATTTTATTTCTTCCCATTATTCTATGAAATCTGTATCAGTCTTCTGATTTACTGCATGAAGAACTTGAGACTTACAGCAGAGTCATAGTCTTGTCCAAGGCATGTAATTGAGTTTGGAATGAAGCTTGGAATTTGTTGTTTACTAGGCTTTTGCATTTCAATAGTAATTTTACTTTTTAATAAAAATAATTTTTAAATCATTATTAGAGAAAAATTTTAAGGATAATAGAGACAGTTTCTATAATCTGTCACCCATTTTTCCCTATTCTGATGTCTTCTATCTGGAATAGCACATTATATTCATTTGTTATAAAGAAAAGTTTCTCAGGCTCTACTTGTTTTGATGACCTGGATATTTTTGAAGGGTGCTGGTTATGCATTTTGTAAAGTGTCCCTTTATTGGGATTTGTATAATGTTCTCTCATGATTAGACTGGGATTATGGGTTATAGAGGAATACAGTAGAGATAGAAGTCTATTTGCATTAAATCATGCATCCAGGGTACATTTTATCACTTTTGATGTTGACCTTGATCAACAATGTGTGCCAAGTTTCCCCACTTAGAAATTCCTCATTTCTCCATTTTTTCATGTATTGCCTTTGGAAAGAAGTCACATTGTGAATCCCACAATTTAGGAGTTTGGGTTATGCTCCACCTTCTTGAGCGAGCAATGTCTACATAAATATTTGAAAGTTTCTGCATGGGAGATTTGTCTTCTTATTAATTCATTGAGTAATTTATTTATATCAGTTTGGACTCCTGACATTTGTCTTATACTTTGGGTTGTGATGTTCTACTTTAGTTCTTTTGTTGCTCAGCTTGTTTCAGGTTTGTTGATGGGATGTCTCATCAGTTCCCTGTGTCTCTTTGAAATACCCCATCATTGAAGGGTTTACTTTAGCACTAATTTTCTGGTACTGCAAGGTGATCCAGGTACTTCTCGTACATATATTTTTGACATCTAGAGTCAGCCATTTCTCCCAGGAAATTTTATTGGAGAATGGTGTTAAAATAAAGGTCCGGGCACTTGGTGTGCTGCATGGTACTGGAACCTCTAGGTGCTCTCCACTGACAGAGCAAGTCTACTAAGTTGTGCATATACAAAGACCCATAAATATGTCCATGTGTAACCTTCTGTGTCTATATTAACCTTCTCATGCTGATGTGTCTCACTCAAAACCATTATCACATAGAACATTCTAGCCTCCTCCCCTTGCTGATGATTAGCCACCCACTCTGCAGTGGGAAACATATTCTTCTCACCTACCATCATCTACTTAATTGCTTGATTCCAGTATACATGTATAGAAGTGATAGAATTGTCAACCCACACC
>PVIY010049452.1:0-16724 GCA_004026745.1 Myrmecophaga tridactyla | reverse complement strand
TTTCATAGGATTAGGTCATGATCACATCAGCTGCATCCACAGCTGATTCCATTTGTAATAAGCCAAAGGGGAGTGTCTTCTGTAATTAGTGATGCTAAATCTAATCATGGGAAGCCTTTTAAGGAGAACTCAGAGGAGACAGGTTTCATTCCTGCTTCGGCTGGTGAGCCTCTCCTGTGGAGTTCATCCAGACCCTCCATCAGAGTCGTCGGCTTTGCAGCCTGCCTTGTGGATTTTGGACTCTGCATTCCTGCGGACACGTGAGACGCTTTTATAAATTTTATATTTGCAAGTGTTCCCTGTTGATTCTGTTTCTCTAGAGAAACCTAACTAATACACCCATCTATAAAGTGAAGATAATAACACGCCACTTGAAGTGAATTGTTATGAGGATTCCAATGAAATAATGTACATAAAAATGTCTGAATAAACTCTAAATGCCATCATGTTGTTACTTCTTCTCTCTCTCAGGGCATATACCAAATGCTGTCCAAGAAGCCCACCAGCATTTATCTCTCCTGTGTTTATACATAGATATTCCTAAGAGAAGCTTCCATGAATTCATCCTTAATCCTGGTTAATTTTTCAAATGAGACCCCAATGCATATTTTACCATCAGCCACAATCTCTCTCATTAACTAAATGATTATCTTTTCAAACTGCTGGGTTTTATTCCCAATTTTATCACCATGATAAGCATTTATAGATGGGAGAATACAATAAAATAAAAGTTCAGCCTCAGTCTTGGTCACAATTGATGCTGTCTTGTCTGTCTGAGCTGAGAAATAAAAAGCATTCTAAGTGAAAATGTCACTGAGTTAAACAAGCTAAATATCTTTGGAGAGATTGATTTACTGCACAATTCCCCCTGGAAATCAGAGCCACCTATGCATTCACAAAGCCACCTTATTTCATGGACAATTCCTCCTGGTTTTTAATGGGTTTTGACTTTCACACTCTCAGCCAATTGTTAGCTCAGGAATCATTTCTCTCAACTTTATCAGCAGCAGTAGTCCAAATGCTACCTGGATTAATACTATTTTCTAAGACAGAAGATTTTTCTCAAGATCACTGGGTGTCAAGAAGAACTACATATTTTGAACGGTGGGGGAAGAAGAATGATGGTGGGGGACTTTAATCCATTTCTGTCTTTTTCTACAACTGACTTCTCAATGAAGACTGCTTTTGATGATTAATTTCCCTTCCCTAGTTCTAGATGTGCCACTCCACAGGGACAACAGGGAAATGCATGGAAATACCTTTGATTTACATGCAGTATGAGTTGCTCTGAAATTTTCAAGTACACTGATCTAAACTGCTCTGTTTGGTAATTAGTACTGAAAAACAAGGAAAATTGATGTGTCAATATCCAAGATCTTGTTAGAACTAGACATTTTACTACTCTTTTTCAAACTAGGATTCCTCTCACCTCTTCAAAGCTGACTTCCCCACAGAAAATCCTAACCCTCTACACCTCCACAAACACATCATTTGTGCAATTCTGACCACTAATGAAAAGGCTCAGGGGAAGAACTTGGGGGCAGTTTATTTTACTAAACCACAATCCACTAATAAGCAATTATACATAAACTCACCATATGGGACCATAAAATCTAACAGTCATGGTTTGTGAAAACCTGGATAGGGCAAGAGTGATAATTCCAATAACAAAAGAGACCAAACAAAGTCCAAACTCCTTAGACTGGCCTCAATCCATGTTGCCAAATACATGTTCTATTCCTGTCCTATAGGATTCCATTTTCACTAATGTATCAATGGCATTTCCTCCTCTGTGTCTATGATTTTGATATTTTCCCCACCTGGAACACCTTCTCTCTTTTAGTTTGCCATTGGAAGAGAGTTTTCATTCATTCAAATGAATAAGACTACATGCTTGGTGAATAGACATCTCTTCCCTCTTAAAGCAGTATGCTGCATTAAGAGTGCAAGCTTAAGTGCTCCAGGGCCTGGGTTAGAATCCTGGCTCTGCTATGAATCAACTGTGTGATCTTGAACAAGTTACTTAACCTCTCTGTGCCTCCATTTCTCATCTGTAAAGTGGAAATATTGATGATGTACTATCTCCTAGAAATGCTGTGAGCAGTAAATGGGTTAAGAATATAATGGCTAAGAGCTGGTAGACAGTAAGCACTCAATAATTAAGCAACTCTAATTAATTCTGATAATCCAGGTCCTACACCTTTCTTTCAAAACTGAGCTGAATTTTTATTTCTTCTGTAAGGCTTCCCCTTAACTGACCCAGCCCAGGATTTTTTCTCCCTTTTTTCAGCAGGCATTTATTTAACTGGACAGAAAATAGGACTTATCTTCCATGCCAATCCTGATCAATAAATAATGACTTCTTAGAGTCAGAGCTAAAAAGCAATGTAAAGCCAATTCCAAAATCTCTGGGGGATAGAGGGAAATAATATGTAAAGATTGATGAGCGATGTGTGACATGAATGAGGGCACATGACAGCACTCAACTCTATATTCGCCCGACCAGAATTATTTTCTCCTCTGCTTCCCATAACCTTATGGCTATATTTGAGGAAGTTATTGAACTTCTCAGAGTTCCATTTTCCTTAACTGTAAAAGTACTTTTAAGAATAAAAACTACTTCCCAGTATTGTTGAGAAGATTGAATAAGATACTATATATAAAGCATTAATCAGAGACTGGCATACAGTAACAGCTCATTTAATAATAATTAATATAATTATATATTATTAGCTATCACCCACTTGGCACTGATTATATAATACCTTAGAGTGTGAAAAGTTTTAAAGCATTATCCTTCCCTCCTCGATAGTAAATTTCCTGTGGACAGCAAACCTCTGAAATTGCAGTGCCAAGCACCTGCTCTGGGGAAGTTGTTCCTCAATGTACAATTGTAGTGCAGGTGAATGTAGGTGAAAACAACTCTTCTCCTAATATCCAGCTGAAGGAGGTCAAAGCCAGGGCTTTGATGAGCTGACAGGTCCCTGTTTTCTGAACTAGCATTGCTGGAAGGAGAAGAGACAAAACTAAATGCTAGATGGGTTTTCCTTAAAGAAAAATCCACGGCTATACCTCTCTGCTACGGACTCTGCTCATACCACACATCAGCTTGGCTAGGATTGCACCCCATCACTATAGGCTTTAAGCCAAGTGTGCTGAATTAAACCAGAAAGGGACAGAGTGACAAAGTAAACCCTGGAGGTGTAAGGGGAGGAAGCAGTGGAGCATTCTCAGAAAATGACATGTTTAACAATGTAGTATTGTTATAAGACCATTTGAGGAAAAGAAGAGTGATAGAACTGCCCTTCAGGGGGTAAAGCTTAATGAGGGAGCTTTCTAGAAATGCCTCTTTTAGACACACTGATGGCAAAGAAGAGGTTGTAATGCCTGTTTCACCCACCAGAGGAAGATAAAGCACATATTTACCTTTTATCAAGGAGACCTTATCTCTACCTTCAACAAAGAAAATTGCTTTGGGATTTTTGAAGGCTCTAGTCTGGGAAGTACAACTCTCAGCCGTTATTAGTCATATATACCAGAGTTGGATGGTTTTCAACTAATTTGACCACATTTCCAGAGAGCAGAAATTACAATAGTTTACAGCACTATCTCATTTAAAATTTGATACTCAGAGTAGCTCCATTATCTGTACAAGCAAGGTAATAACATATTCATTTTACAGATTATGTAACTGACTCAAGGATATATAATTATAAGATGGCCATCAGGTCTCAATTTATCTGAATTCAAGCCTAGTACTGGTTTCATGAGGTCATATTCATTTTGCATAGCCTTGAATCCCAAAACACAAGTTCAACATCCAATGATCAGTCAATTCTTCACACATCTTCTGAGGGTTTTTATTTTTTAAAGAAGGTGAGGAGGAGGAGAACATGGAGCTTTCTTGAAAACAACTTCTTGCCACAAACAGCACATTTTTACTAAAATCCTAGTACTTTTATTCAAGGTTAACATTTTATTTTGGGATAATTTTAGTTTTACAAAAATGTCACAAATATAATAGAGACAGTTCATGGACACCTTCACCCAGTTTCCTGTAATGTAAACATCTTTCATAATCATGGCTTGTTTGTCAAAACAAATAAATTAGGGTGCATGGGTGGTTCAATGGTAGAATGCTCGCCTTCCTTGCGGGAAACCAGGGTTCAATTCCCAGACCATGTACTACACCCCTCCAGAAAAAAAACAGAAACTGAGAAATTAACATTAGTACATCACTATTAACTAAACTCCAGGCTTCATTCAGATAGTGTCAGTTTTTTTTTTTATATAATGTTCCAGGATCTAACCCAGAATACCACATTACATTTGGAATTCTTATTATGTTTATCACAGCATTCAGCGATAGTCTTTTTTTGTGTGTCTCCTTTGTGAAATTTACAGTTCCTGCATTTTAGAGAAAGAAACTGTGCCTTTCCTGATGCCTAGCGCTGCCTAGCACATTGGAGGTACATGATGTTTGTTGATGAATTCAGTCACTCAAAACCCCATTTTAATCATCATTATGAAACTTTGAACCATCAGTCTTAAGATTCAAGTACACACACACAAAAAAAATGGGGGTCAGGTGGGAGAGCATGATCGAAAAGAGAGTAACAAGTTCCCTTGAGATGCAGAGCTAGATTTCAAATTCAGAGTAACTACAAAATATAATAGGCATCAGCTGGAAAGAGAAAACAGCCAGTTAAAACACTCAAAGAATACCAGCTTTCCTTTCAAACAAATTCAATAATGCACCAAATGAAAGGGTAAAAAAGAAAAATAGAAGTTATGGGAACTTGGAAGAAATGTAAATAAGATTTTAATCAGCCTATCACATGGATCCGAGTCAGTAGCACACCGTTAAACATTCTCATCCTGAAGCTGGTGTTTATAAATAGCTGTTAATTGTACAAATTTCCCTGTTTTTCAATGCTGTGATTCTAAACCAGCTGCTGAGTGCAGCTGCTTTTTTTTTTTTACAGGCAATTTTTAAAAGAGGGAACGAAAAAGAAATGGAACAAATGATTTTTTAAAAAGCAAATACAACCAAACTTTCATTCTATAATGAGCCATTTTGATGTGTTAAAAAATGTAGAAATATTTTTCTTTGGGCAATATACTTGCCATACAAAATGCACAAATATTGTCTAGGGTAGCAGTAAATGGCTTTGGGTAAGTAATTCAATGGGAAATAGAATGCCCCTAATGTTATTTTAGTTGCTACAAGCAATGTTGTGAGAAATATCTTCTAATAATTTCCAGGCCCCCAAACATCACACAAATGCATAAAGCAATCTGTATTTTTCAACTGGAATTATTCTGCCCTCATCTGATTATCATTCTTGTAAATGCATCACTGCCTTCCTAGCATTTTGCTATTAAAAAAAAAAAACTTGCATAAGAGGACTGATATGCAAGAGAACTGATATACAAGACAGTAAGAGAGACATACACATACCCAGACATACATGCACATACAATAGACAGGTAGACATATATATACTATAAGGGTTGTGCTGGTTAGAACGTGCTGTGTACCCCCAGAAAAGCCATGTCCTTTGATCCTAATTCAGTATTGTAGGGTGGAAACCTTTGATTAGAGTATTTCCATAGAAACTGACCCACTCAATTGTGAGTATGGACTTTTGATTAAATGGAGATTCGACTCCACCATCAAAGTGTCTTGATTATTTTCCTGGAATCTTTTAAAAGGGGATACGTTTTGGAAAAAACACAGTTGCTTCAGAGCCAACACAGACATGGACCTTTGGAGATGTAGAAAGAAAACACCCCCAGGGAAGCTGTTTGAAGCCAGAAGCCAAAGGACCAGCAAATGTCAGCCACATGCCTTTCCAGATTGGCCTTTCTTGATCAAAGTATCTTTCTCTGAATGCTTTAGTATGGACATTTTTATGGCCTTGGAACTATAAACTTGCAACTTAATAAATTCCCTTCATAAAAGCCAACCAATTTCTGGTATATTGCATTTATGGCAGCATTAACAAACTAAAACAAGGGTACAATTTGTTTTGGCAATCCCCAGAGTGCTTGTATAATGTATTGAATAAACACTTGAATAAGGAAGGAAGCAAGACTGGTTTTATTTCAGGTGGGACACTGCTATCTTTTCCTTACTCTGTCCATTAAGTAGCAATGGAATCTACTCAATAAAGATGCTTTGCACCTAGAGATGTTGCACTCTTGATACTTCCCCCAAAGGGAAAATCTGCAAGTTCACTGGTCACTCTGCACCCAGTACCTAGCAGTCATCAGAACTTCCAAATCCTCAGTTTATCTGTAAAAGTGAAATAACCCCTGAATTAGTTTATTAAGCTGCCAGAATGTAATATACCAGACATGGAATGGCATTATAAAGGGAATTTATTATGTTACAAGTTTACAGTTCTAAGGCTCTAAATATGTCCAAATTAAGGCACCAATAAGACATTACCTTTACTCAAGAAGGGCTGATATTGTTTGGAACACCTCTGTTAGCTAAGAAGGAATGTGGCTGGCATCTGCTGGTCCGTGTTCCCAGTTTGTTGTTTACAGCTTCTGATGCCAGTGCTTTCCTCTCTAAGCAACTATGGACCTTCACTTAGTTCGTCTAGGACACAACTCTGGGTTCTGGCTTGCTTAGCATCTAATGGAAATGTACGTGATGATGTCTGCTGGGCTCTGCCTGTGTCTAGGCATCTGCTCTCTCTGTTGGCACTCTAAGCATCTCCAAACATCCATGTCTCTGTCAGCTCTGAAGCAACTGTTCTCCAAGCATCTGTGTCTGAGTTTGCCAAAATGTTTCCCCTTAGTTTCTAGGAAACTAATCAAGACCCACCTTGAATGGGTGGAGTCACTTCTCTAGCTAATCAAAAAGTCACACCCACAATTGGGTGAGCACATCTCTATGGGGATAATATAATCAAAAGATTCCACCCTACAATGTTGAATCAGTATTAAAAGAAAACAGCTGCCCAGGCTACGGGCTTCACTCAGAGAGTTTCTGATTCAGTAGGTCTGGGAGGGGATGGGAGAATTTGCATTTCTAACAAGTTCCCAGGCTATGCTGATACTTCTGGTTTGGGGACCACACTTTGAAAATCAATGCACTAAGTAACAAATTATGATTTTTGTATATGCTTCAATGAAGACATATATGGAATTAAGACCAATTATACAGGGGATTTGATATACTTAGGGAAGTTAGACATAGCTTCCCTGAGAAAATGACCTTTGAAGTGAGATCTGAGTTTGTATTGGTGATAATATGTGGGCAAAGTAGAGGAAAAAAAAATTCTAGTTCAAGGAAACAGCTTGTGTAAAGGTCTAGTGGTGGAAAGGAACACGGCAAGAACTAGGGAGAGAAAGAAGCCTGTGTGCCCAGGAGCAGAGAGAATGGGGGCAAGGGGAGGGAGCCCTAGGATAAGGCTGAAGAGAAAAGTGGGGTGAGGTTGGGCAGGGCCTTGTAGGCCCATCAAGGAGAATATTATTATTTTATGAGACATGGGCAGCTAGGGAAGGTGTTAAGCCTTGGTGTGACATAAGATCTCATCCTCCGAAAAGTTTTTTCTGGCTTCCCCTGATCAGCATATAAAGCACCTGCCCTGTCCGTGTTGCATTTCCCTTATTTGGACTATGGCCCCACCAATTACAGCCAGCCTTGGTAAGGTACCATCCTAAGCTTCAGTTTCCTCATCTGTAAAATGCTGATGATAATTCCTTTCTAATAAGTTTTTGTGGAGGCTGATTGAATTAATCATGTGAAGTCCTTAAAGCGATGCCTGGGGCAGACTAAACTTGAATTTCAGCTGCCATTATCCTCCTTATTCATCGAAAGCACACAAAAATCTTATTGGACAATGGTGTGTTTTCCTCTACTTCCACAGGGGCAGGAGAAAATGGATTTAATTCTCTTAAAAGCCCTTTCTGGTAACATATCTTACTGTAAAGGTGACAACAGCCTAAGCCACAAAGGAAGAGAGCGGAATCTCTAAATAGCCAAAAGTTCAAGCACTTTCAGTGTTCATGAAATTAAGAACGTAGTGGTGGGACTCAATATTACCACCCTACCCCAGAATGTAAACTCCAGGGAATTTTTTCTATTGCGCACTATTGTATCCCCAGTGCCTAGAAGAGTGCCACTCTCATTTGCTGAGTGGAAAAGAATCCCCCTTGGTGTTGTTGAAGCAATCAGCTTTGGAGGTGGGTCACGTGACTGCTATCACTAAAACTCAAGTCTTCTGTTTCTCCTCTTTTCCAGTCATTTAAGAAGAGAGGAATGTGTGAGCCTGCTATTTCGAAAGAGATACCTGGGGTTTCTGTAACCAACAGCAGAGTAAGTAGGAGACCATCTCCATGAAAGCAAAAGACCACCCCCACCACCCCCAGCCTACACCGGCTCAGCCTTCAGCTTATCATGCCCATTCATATTTCTTCTAGGATTCCTTATCCCAAGAGCAGGTCTATTTTAAATTAATCATTACTACAGAGGCTTTATATTAAAATGCCCTGCTAAAAAAAGCTGAACCACTTCCTGATATTCTTAGGATAAAGATGGAAATGACCAGGCTTAGAATCCCTTTCAGGATCTGACCTGACCCTCTGCTCCAGCCGCAGGCACTCTACCGTCTTCCCAGGTGCCGTGTTTCAGCCAATCTGAACTGGCAAGTGTTCCTCAAGGGCACGCTGTTTCCTCTGTGTGGCACACCCTTTCCCCCCATTCTGGTTCATATTTTCAAGTCTCAGCCTAACATCTCTTCCAAGATGTAACCCAATATGTAAGAATTTAGAGCCCTGCACCACAATAAATATTCAATGTCTGCCTTCCCTGTAAATTCCTTAAGAGGGGCAACTGGTTTACCTTGTGCTCTACTTTACTCTCAGTGCTTGACATAGAGATAGTCTAAATAAATGTCCAATGACATTATTATTATCCCCCTCTACTCCCCAAAACTCTCTTTTAGAAGGCCAGAACATGTGTATACACACACACACACACACACACACATACACACACATATATCCTCTTGCACTTCCTAAAGAATGTCATGAATACTTCCTCATCATTTGTCACTGGTGACTTTGGCTTGTGTGGAGTAGCTCATGATTAACCTAATGCCTGAAATTGTCCCAGTTTGTTTCCTGGGATTCAACCACTTATCTGTTTATTGGCCAAGTGCCTCTCCAACTTTAATCTGTATATGAATCACCTGGTGATTTTGTTTAACTACAAAGGGTCATTGTGTAGGTCTGGGGTGGACCCCAGGAGTCTGAATTTCACACATTTAGGCAAGGTCCTAGTAAACGGAGAAGATTTGCCTGCACTCCTCTCACTCATGCCACACTTGCATCCCTTACACATTCCCCAGGAAGCAGCCAGTAGTGGAAGGAGACAGGAGATCGCTTAATCAGAGGGGTAGTGGGAGAACAAGTTTGTCTTGGACTTAATGATACACACACAGTCACTTCACCCACGTTAGGGAGCTTAATGTGGACTAATAACTGTGATTTCAGATTAGCTCTGGTTGTGAAAACAGAGTAATAGTAGAAACAGCCTACAGGAAATAAGAGGGAGAGAGGGAAGGAGGAACCTGGAGGGATAAGGAGAGAGAAAAAGGACAGAAGCATCAACTAGACTCTTTTCTTGAAATTAGTCTATCCCCAAATGTGCATCACCACACTGGGGGCAACTCTATCACTAACTGCAAAAGGAATTTGTTCCCTTGTGTAAAACACACCCTACCTCCTTTCATCAGAAGGCAGGTAATACTGTGGAGATAGTTGATTCCCTTCACCACCTTAAACTCTTCATGGTAATACAAACATCCTCTGAGTCCCTATCTGCAACTTCTTCTGGGCCAAAGAGACCATAGTGTAGACGCTGACTGTGAAATTATGAAGGATGTATTTAAAAGATGGCTTGAGCATAACTGGTCTTATAGCCAAAGCCAAGGATTTCTGGGTTTTAAGAGGCTTTAGAGGGCCTGACATCAGCTCTTTCTGCCTCTCCTCCTGCTGAGCCACATGACCAGATGCCCCCTCCCCTGAAGGAATTATGCCTGTCACTCTTGATGGCAGTTTAATGCATTTTCAATGTTGTAAAACTGTCATGGTAAGATTCTGGAAAACTGCTCCCCTAGGGTGGGTGAGTAATGAGAGAGCAGAGAGATACTGAAGAAGCAGGCAGCACAGACTACCTGTGCCTCTGGGAACTCAGGCCCTCTGAGGGGATAGGGAAGCTACCCAAGCTTCTAAAGCTTCTTTAGCCTTTGCAGACATGAAGACACCTGAAAATACAGTAATTAAAAAAAAGTCACTTTTCAAAATTTGCCTACAGGAATGTCCTAATGATTGAGGCTAGTCTGCCTAGCCAGGTTCTAACTTCAGGGATAGTGAGCTTAAGGGGAGAAGTCAGGCTGTTTGTTGATCAGTGGGGATTGGAAAGGTAAACTACTCCTCTACATCTAACTTCTCAGGGGAGATCAAGGCCTTGTTTTCATATAGTTTGCCTTATCACCATCTCAGGTCAGCATATCACCCTTTGAAAATATTGAAAGGCACATCCCTACTTGAACCCCAACCTGCCAGTTTTGCCTTCTTTCTTCCAGCATCACTCCACATATTAAGTATAGCAAAAGTCACACACACCCTTACATTTGAGACATCCTCTAAGCTTGAGCTTCCTGTGATTGTTCCTTCTCTGAGCAAGGACAGGTTTGCTCATTCATGGATCCAGGATCCTTCAGCTGTATCTGTTCAGCAAATTGGGGATAAAAGTATCATTTTACAGGAAATAAACTTTGTGGCCAACTGAAATGTAGTCCATATCACAACATACAAAGAGACAGAGGATCCCCTTCTGGTGGGTAGAGAATGATGAATGCAGACAAGCCCTGGGGAATGATGCCACCTGCCCTCAAGTCCACACTGCAGGACAAGCAGAGAGGAAAACTTAGAATATATAGGGATAAAGCCCACCTTTACCAAAAGAATGATTTCACCTTATGCATTGTCATGTAAATATTCTCCAGACCAACTGATGGGTGAGGACCAGGTGGAGGGGATGGTATTAAGAGGGGTGGGATACTTAGAGCCCTCCAGACAAGGAAATCTTTGAACCATTTGCAAAAGTGCTGTTCTGAAACAAAGATCAAAGACCAGGCAGAGCTGATATAACTACAGATTAGTCAGGCTAATTTTAGACTAGAGATTACATGAGGGAATCAAACCTGCAGAGAATTTATTTCCTTGACTGGACAGTACAGGAGAATCCTAGAAACAGCATTATCACAAACTCATCTGGAAAATCAACAGACAGGAGGTGGGTGCTATACAGGCATGCTGTTGGCAGTCCCTGCACCATAAACAGAGAAAAGGAAGAGAAAAGAAAGGAAACCCAAGACGACAGAGCCCCAGAGGATAGAGTTGGAGTACTACTATCATCCTATTTCACCATCCGCTCCCAAACTATCTCTGCATTCCCACCAGGATTGAGATGGCCCATTGGAACTGTAAACGAATGAATGAAATAAACCAATGGCTCTGATTTTTCCAGAACGTAAGCTTCAGATTTGAAAGTTGTTATTAAAAAAAAAAAGCACCTCTTTTCTCTATTTCTTGAATTGTAACAGGCTATACCACCACTCCCCCACCCCACCGCAACTGGGAGTGAAACTAACAAGGTGTCTAAACGATCAGCCAAAGGGGTTGATTTGTTTAAATAAATCAAGAATTAACTGAAAATGAAATTAGGAGAACTCTGAGACCTGGAATGGAGGGCAGTGAAGGTTAAATGAGTATAAAAGCCTGCTTTAATAATAGTGCTGGGCAATCTATGGACATTGTTTGGGGAAGAAAGGACTAGTTTTGATTGGCTGATTAGATTGGATTTGTTTCTCATTTGTCATCTTGGAATCAATATAGTTTTCTGAGCATTTCTAGAGCCATTTCTTTACTACAGGGCCAAGTCCATCCACCAGAACCGCCACAGGAGAGCCAGAAAGAAGTTGCTGCCCAGCCCGTTTGACAATTTAATTGGTTCACTACCTCAGGAAATTATCTTTGTCCCCCTAAGTTTCTAGGAGAAATCAACACATAGTGGCCAGGCTCTCTCATTTGGCGTTTTGTGAAAAAAGACCATCCAACTGAACTAGAGCGAAGGCATTTCTGAAATGAGCAATTATTCTTTACATGCTGCCTTTTATGCGACCAAAGTTAGAGGCTGAGATTTGAGAATGTTCTGCTCACCTGCTTCTGGTTTGATTCTGGGTGGGTTTGAGATTTTCAGCATAGCCAGCACTTTGGGTAAAAGTGTTAAAAGATCCTGCCAGTTACTAGTTACCATTGATCCATCCACAGCATTTGTATTTTCATATTTTACTCAAATTTGTTGGTTAGATTAACCCCCGTGGAGAACGGAACATAGGTGGGTACTTTTAAACATACATATATATTAGAGAAGTTGTAAGTTTATAGAAAAACATGCAGAAAGTAGAGAGTTCTCATTTACCCCTTCCCCCATTATTACCACCTTGCATTAGTGTGGCTTCTTTGCTCCAACTGATGAAAGAACATTATTATAATTGCACTATTGACTATAGTCCATAGTTCATAGTAGAGGTCACTGATTGTGTTGTACATTCTTTGTTTTTGTTTTTGTTTTTGTTTTAATTTATATTCTAGTAACATATATGCAACCTAAAATCTCCCCATTACAAGTATTTTCAAGTATATTAGTCAGTGTTGTTAATTACACAATATTCACGAGTGCAACGCTACTCTCACCACCATCCATTACTTAAACTTTTCCATCACTTCAAGTAGAAACTTGCACCAATTAAGCACTAACTCCCCATTCCCTACCTCTACCCTGGCCCCTGGTAACTTGTATTCTAGTTTCTAACTCTGTAAATTTGCTTTTTCTAATTATTTCATATCAATGAGATCACACAACATTTGTTCTTTTGTGTCTGGCTTATCTCACTCCATCTGCTTTCTTCAAGGTTCATCCATGCTGTCACATGTATCAGAATGTCATTCCTTTTCATTGCTGAATAACATTCCCTCATATGGCTAAACCACATTCTGTTCATCCATTCACTGGCTGATGGACACTTGGGTTGCTTCACCTTTGGCCAACTGTGAACAGGTTCTTTTGACTCCCCCCTCTCCTCCTCACCCTGTATGGCTGAGTCATCAGCAAGTCCTGTCATTTTTTCACTCAAATATTTCTAATTTGTTCACATATTTCTATCTCCACCACCACTATCCTATCCTTAGTGGTACCCCTTAACTGTGGTGTTCTGTTTCTCTAGTCACTGCCCCTCTCTTCTCCTATCTGGACATTGCAATAAGAATGATAATTTTTAAAGAAAGATCAGATCAAATCAAACCCATGTTTAAACCTTTCAAAAGCCTCTCATGGTCTTTAGGATGGCATCCCTAACTTGCTTACCAGACCCTTACCCACCTCTCCTGCTTTATCTCTTGTCTCTCTCCACCTTCTTGCCTTACATTTTTGTTTGCTTGTTTTCCCAATGCACCACACCCTTTCTACACTTTAGGTCTTTGTACATATCATTCCCTTCATTCTGAATCCTCCTCCTTCTCTCTCTAGGCCCTTCCCATGTCTAACTCCGACCTACCTTTCATTTCTCACTTGATTCCCAGCTCGACTTACCCTGATTCTCCTTGTGCCATCATCATCGTAGTTGCAACTCCTTGCTTAATGCCTTTCTTCTCTGCTAGACTGTGAGCTCTGTAGAGAAAGGGCTCTACCTTATTCAGTTATATAACTCCTGAACCTAGCACAACCACCAGCACAGAATAGATGCTCCACAAATATTTGGTATGTGGAACTGAACTGGAAAAAGTGAAAGAAAGGGAAGGTAGGATGCGTCACCTCCTCCTCTCTCTGCTTTCCCAGAATATGTGCTTTATGTAACCATTTTACCAGGACCCAGGGGCTGTCTGACTATGCAAAATGCAAGGGAAAGTGCTTCAAAAAAGTACTTCAGTGATTCCAAAATGGCCTAGGAAAAAGCCCCACAATGTACAAAAGCTTTTAATCACGGCATAGGGAGCAGAGACAGGAATGGATAAGGAGAGAAACTCAAGTGGAAAAGAAACCCTTAGATTAAGGCCTTTGAGCAGGAGGGAGGTCAGCAATCTGGAAGATCAAAGAGGCTGTTAGTATAACAAAGGTGAGTTTGGGGATATTTCTAAGTTGCAGCTAAGATGCCAGTTATCACTTAGAGAGCAAAGGCACCTCTAAAAGCATAACTAATCTTGAATGCGATGCCATGTTGTAAGAATTCATCAGAAAGAACCAGCATGCTCACTTTTACTTGTGCAGAGTTCTTGCCCACGGGTGGTCAGGTACCTCTCCTTTAGACAGCCCTATTCAGCACACTTCCCACTTTCCTTAAGTAGAGAGGCTGGACTTCCCCCGTTGTCTTTTAAATAAAGGTCACTGAATGCAATCGCTTAGGATGTTATGAATTTCCTCTGTCTTCAGGGACTTCCACTTTGACACGTCAAGATACCGATAGTGTGCTTGTGAAGCAAACAAGCTATGCTATCTTGTAAGCTTAACAAAGTAGGGAAGGTTTTTTCCCAAGAGGAGCTTCATTGTAAGGTCTTGTCATACTAAAGGTCATCACACGGAGTTATATGCCCTAGGCAGAGATCATGCCTTTGTGAAATGGATAAAGGTCTGTGTGTGTTTTCACTTATACAGCAATCCAGCATGACATGACCAAGACTCCCAAGAATCCTGTAGTTCAGAGGCAGATGCCATCGACCTACACCACTTCTGACCTGACTAGAAGCCAACCTTTAAAATCATGGGTGAAAATTTGCTACAGCTTAGAGGACATTAGCAGCCTTTTAGTCTAATAAACCTTTGGTATCCCTTCATTTTCTCTAACATGCCAAAGTGGTTTGAGCTATCAGAAAAGAGCCTGTCAATATCAATCCATTTCCAGAGTGCATTTGATCCCCCTTTCATAAATTGGTATCCTAGTTTCAGTGGGAATAAACTGACTTTTATTGAGTTCTAACTGCATATGTTAAGTAAATTAATCCATTTAATCTTGTATAATCTTTACAATCTTAATGAGGTAGCTATAAGAATCTTTAAATTACAGAGGAGGAACTGAGGTTCTGAGAGGGTAAGGAAATCTCGGAGCTATGACTAGAACCCCATTCTAAGTCAGTAAATCCTACTCTTTTCACTCCAACATGCACATACTTGGAAAGCAAATATGCTTTAAATTAAACAAAACTGAATCAATTGCTGAGTTGTAAAAAAAAAAAAAAAAAAAAAGCCACCAAGTGCCCCTGTAACTCTGGATGACATTAAACAGCTAGAGGAAAGATGGCAAAATTGATCCTTTCAGAGTATAGGATGAAGCAAGGAAATTGTGCCTGCATTGTGCCCTGTAGAATCTGCAACAGGAAGACAAAAGCAGAGGGCCCAAGGAAAACATAACTATAAAGGAAATGAGACTATGTGTGAGGAAAGAACTATAAATCAACACATAACAACCCAACACAGAGGTGGACAAAGCATATAAAAGAAACAGAATGGTTCCCAAATCCAAAGTACCTATAATAATATCACGGAGGATATTAATATATCCAATGAAATGATGTTAGCATCAATACCCATTCTCAACATGAAAAAGTCAGAATAGGCATTGCTTAAAGATCCCTATAGATTGGGAGAAGGATCAAAGGAGAAAGAGGAGGTATAATAGAGAAAATAGGATTTAACAAAGGAGTATGACTCAATCACTATTAATATGCCTTCTAGCCTCCAGTGTCTTGGAGCAGCTAGAAGGAAAGATCTGAGATGGCAGAATGGCAGCCCATGACAAACTTTGGTAGCTATTCTGTAATTACTTGTTGAAGTATGCATTGAAAATTATTGCCTTTTCTTTCTTTGCTCTATATATATGTTATATTTTACAATAAAAAATGTTTTTAAAAAGTGGAAAAAAACAGAAAAGGAATTAGTCAGCAGTGAAACATAGAGGTGGGGGTGGGCAGGGAAAAATCAGCAAGGCAGGCTTTGTTGGGCTTTCCTTCTCTGCTGGAAACAGCCTCTTGGCCAGCAGACTTTTAGTATTCAGGTGCTATTGACAAGGCTCTGTATAAAGAGTCAAGATATAAGCTATCTCAGCTAAGGAATACTGCTCAAGATTATCTAAATTCCCCCTTTTTCTTCTGATTTAAACTTGCCAAGCAACTTTCTGATTATGGTTGGGCTTCTCTACAGGAACCAGGATTTCACTGTACTGAAGAGAAAGTCAGTCTGACATTCTGTATCTTATTATATGGTTATAAACTGACATTATGCTTTTATACATCCGTCTCTTAGAATTTGACTAATGTGAGTCTATGCCTGGAAAGTGAAGCCTATTGTGATGAGCTGGCCAGGATGACTAATTAGGATCAGAGTTGTGACTCTGATCTGACTCTGCAAAGTTACTGGCTGGGCCTCAGACAAGAACAATTCACCATGGCAAGGTGTATTAGTTAGGGTTCTCTAGAGAAACAGAATCAACAGGGAACACTTGCAAATATAAAATTTATAAAAGTATCTCACGTGACCGCAAGAATGCAGAGTCCAAAATCCACAGGGCAGGCTGCGAAGCCGACGACTCCGATGGAGGGTCTGGATGAACTCCACAGGAGAGGCTCACCAGCCGAAGCAGGAATGG
>PVIY010049451.1:0-16724 GCA_004026745.1 Myrmecophaga tridactyla | reverse complement strand
TCTCCCATGTGGCAGGTGAGAATTCTACCATTGAACTACCTTGCACCCCCCAAAACATGTTCTTAATCCTGATCCATTCCTGTGGGTGTAAATTTATAGTAAGTAGGACATTTTGTTGAAGCTACTTCAGTTAAGGTGTGTCCCACCTCAGGACTTAATCCCTTACTTGGAATGCTTTATAAAAGGCATGAATTCAGAGAAAATGAAAGCCACAGGAAGCCAGAAATGAAAAAGAACCCAGAAGAGAAGGGAGAGACCAGGAGATCCTGTCACGTGCCTTGCCATATGGCAGAGAAGCCAAGGACCTCCAGCAGCCAATCTCTGGGGAGAAAGCATTGCCTTATTGGTGCCTCAGTTTGAACATTTTCCTGGCCTCGAAACTGTACCCTAATAAATTCCCATTGTTTCTTGGTGTTTGCTGGAGCAGCTTAACAAACTATAAGAGGGGTATATATATATATATATATAATTTTTTTTTTTAACGCAGATCCTGGCAATTGGGTGTTGCAGGCCAAGTTATCTGCAAAGGAAGTGTCATTCCAAGCAGACGGCCGGCGCTCCCACCGCGTCCGCTTACCGTGGCGACCCGTGCGGGCTCCTGC
This sequence comes from Myrmecophaga tridactyla, assembly GCA_004026745.1. Classification (NCBI taxonomy): domain Eukaryota; kingdom Metazoa; phylum Chordata; class Mammalia; order Pilosa; family Myrmecophagidae; genus Myrmecophaga; species Myrmecophaga tridactyla. Next base: position 16,122 of record PVIY010049451.1, on the reverse strand, counting down.
GCGGCGCGCTCTCTGCACAGCCACCTCGCCCGCGCCCTGAACCGCTGCTCTGGCGACCGCGACAGGCAAGGAGCCCGGGAGGCCCAGGACGCTGGGTTCCAGTGGCACAGAGGTTGGGCAGGTTACGGTGGGCTTGCCAAGCGGGCAGCGGTCAGAGGAGCCGCTGCATGAAAGGAAGTGGTAGGGAAACAGGCAGAGCGAACTCAGAGGAAAGAGATGAACAAAGGAAGGAGAAAAGAAAGAAGGGTGAAGGACAGACCCAGGAGAAACAGAAACAAGGAGAGATGTGGGGAACGAGTTGCAGAGGGAAAGGGAGAGGGGAAGAAAATGAAAAGAAAAAAGCAAAAGAGGGAAGAGAAGAAGGGAGGAAAGGGGAGAAAAAGCAAGACATGGGAGGGGAAGCCAGAGAAAGTTGCCTGGGAGGCAGATCTGAAGGGTTGGGAGAGGAGGAAAGGAAGAGGAAAGGCATGGGAGCATTTCTGCTGAGGCCTGGCCTGGGTGGAAAAGGCCTCTTGATAGGAAATCTGACTTTGTTCTGTGCAAATCCCCAAACGTCTTCTGCCTGCCATCTCAAATGGGAAGCCAATCTCCTTTCCAAGACTGGGTAATCTTAGGGCTCAGTGGCACCTCCAGATTCTTTCCAGCACTGTGGGAGGTTAAAAGCTTGGGCCCCAGTGTCCTATTGTAGATCAAGGTGTCAGCACAGCCTTAGCTAGAGGGGCATGTAGATCTGGTGCCCCACTGGGCCAACGTGCCCAAATGCCTGCATAGAGCCAGGTATCCATGCAGAATTCTAGACGGCTGCATGCAGGCCTGAGTGTTCACACAGAAACCCAGGTGCCTGCCTGCATCCCCACCCAGGGACCTCTGTTCCATTCACTGGAGGCCCAGGTACAGGGATGAAGCCAGGCATTTCTTGCCCAGGGCTGGGCACCAACCTTTCCTACCCCCATGACAAGTTCTACTACTGGACTGAGGTTTCGCAGTATAAGCAAACCATAAACGAACATTCAGGTCGAGGTGGTGCAACAGTGGTTTAGCGGCAAGAATTCTCACCTGCGGAGCTGTAGACCTGGGTTCGATTCCCAGAGCCTGCCTGTGCCAAACAACAACAACAAAAACAAACGATTCAGGTCTTTCTGTGCAGCCTGCGTTTGGGGTTAGGCTCCAAACTGGGTCCCAACTCAGCAGTAGCATAAGGACCAAGCATCCCGGGTGGGGCAGGAAGAAGAGGGCTACAGAGAGGCCAGCAACAAAGCACAGCCTCTGACATCAGGACCCCGCTGGCACCAGATCTATTTGCCGTCTCCTATGCACACTACATTCGCAGACTCACATCCGTGTGTTTATGATGGAGGAATCACTGGCTGTGGAACAATTACTGTGTTGCAAACAAAACATTATGGCTGGAAGTAAGAGGGAAAACAAATAGCAGGTACTTTGAAATCTGGGCCCTGTAGGGCTTCTGTGGCACATTTCCCAGGTGTAGGGCAATCCGGAGCTCTGGGAGCCTGCTGAGAAACTACTGAATTACAGACATTTACAAAGAGAAAAAGAAAAAAGAAGTCAGCCTGGTTTAGATAAGAGGAACACATCTAGCCCCGGGAAGCCAGGAGTGTGCCTTGCAAGCAAATAGCAGTGTCTGCCTGAACATCAAGAAAAACTGAAGTCAGGGCTTTGAAAAATGCAATGATCACACCCCCTGCTTCTAAGAAATAGAATAAGAAACTGATGAGGCTATTTTTTTCTCAGTTACTTGCTCCCTGCTGGTTAAGTACACACTTTCGCTTGCACCCAGGTAGAGTGTAGAGAAGGCAGCGCAGTAGAGACAGGGTTATTGAACACAGGCCTTATAGTCAAGTGGCCGGAGTTTGTAGCTGGCCCCTGGACTTTCTAACTCTTTCACCCACAAACCCGTTTCCCACCGGAAGCCTCAGAAAGTTGTCGTGAGAATTAAATGACAGCCAAGATCAGGCTCGTGGTGAGTACTCCATCCAGCATCAGCAGTTATTAGGATCGCCACTGTCAATTTGCATACGAAGCATCTACTTTGTGAATTAGCTAATTTTTATGCTAGAGTGGTGGGATTTTGTCACCGCACACAAGATTTAACATGAACAGGCTCACTCTTTTCCTGTAGAGCCCAGCCGCATTTCAACATGTACTTCTAGTCCATAAAATGTCAAATTTGGCAAGATCCAAACAATTCATCTTATCCATACCATTTGATTTTCAGTTTATTTACCATCACTATAATCACCCCTCAAAGAAGTCTTTTTCCCCGTTGGTGTCACTTGCCATCGCCTTTGCCCCCCTCCCCAGTCACAGCCCTAGATAATCACTGAGCTATTTTCTCTCTCTATAGATTTGCCTACTCTGGATATTTCATACAAGTGAAAAGAGAATCATTCAGTTTGTGGAGACCCAGGGCCCAGGCTCCCCATCCGTGTTGAAGGTAAATGGGTGTGTGTAGCCACCTATATGACAGGGACAGATGTTAAAGGTCAACAGACCTCCTCAGGGAGAAGACTGTACAGATGATATCATAAACCACATATTTTGTAAAGCATTAAAACTCCTCTTCCCTGATATGTTGATAACAAATCTCCACACCCCTGTGTCATGAGACCCTGCAGGAACTCTGTTCTCATACCCTACAGAACGTCCTTCTCCTAAGCCCTCATAAGCTGCCCCTTGTAGCACCACCACCCCCATCTTTGCTGAGCTCTAGGCACCCTGAATGGCTGCCACTGGGAAAGACCATCGCCTGTTTGTAAGTCCTAATAAAATTCATGTCTGACTTTTGCCTGGCATGTTCTTTGCCAGGTAACTATGTTTAACCTTTTGAGGAACTTCCAGACTGTCTTCCAAAGTCATTTTACATTCCCACCAGCAATGTTTGAGAGCTCAAACATTGTGCCTCTTACCAACACATTATTGTCTGTCTTTTTGATTATAGCTATTCTGGGAGGTGTGAAGTGGTATCTTATCATAGGTTTGATTTACATTTCCCTGTTGGTCAATGGTGTTGACTACCTTCTCATGTGTCTAGTGACCATTTGTATATCTTCTTTGGAGAAATTTTATTCAAATCCTTTGCCCATTTTAGAAATTGGATTATTTGTCATTTTATTATCAAGTTATAAATGTTCTTTAGCCATTCTAGATTCAAGTCTCCCATCAGACAAAGGATTTGCAAATATTTCCTCCCATTCTATGGTTCATCTTTTCACTTCCTTGGTGATGGCCTATAAAGAACAAATGTTTTAAATTTTCATAATGTCCAACTTATCAATATTCTCTTTCTATCACTGTGCATTTGATATTGTATATCAGTGAGCATTGTGTAACCTAAGCTCATGAAGATTTATTCTTAAGTTTTCTTGTAAGAGTCTTGTAGTTTACACTCAGGCCATTTCATTTTAACCAACAACGAGACTAAGGCACAGTGAAGGATTTGCTCCAGGTCACATTGCTAGGCAGATTGGTAGTTTTTTAAAAATTAACTTAGTTTTGTACACCTGAAATTAATACAATTTCAAGATCAAAGAGGGTCTCAAGTCGTATTGAAAATCAGAAAATCTAAAACCCCAATGTATGGTCTGTCTATTCATCCTGGGATAGAATAAACCTTTCATTTGAGGCTAATAATAGAGTTCCCAGTTCTTGAGCAATTATGTGGGCCAGGAACACTACTACCTTCACTTGTACTCTCTTTTTAATTCTCAGAACCACCTTGCAAACAGGTACGGTAATTATCCTTATTTTAAAGAGGAGGAAATTGGTGCTCAGAGAGCTTTTCAAGTGATGTATCCAACATCACACAGTTAATAAGTGGCAGAGCTGGGTTTTAAACCAGGGTTTCCCTTTCTTTGTAAGGTGTCCTATTGGGAAAAAAATCTAACAATCATGACTGAGACCCTAATAAAGGACTTCTGACAGAATGGGGGCCTGCCAATGACATGATCAGGAGCCCAGCTGTCATGCCCATTCCTTGTCACAGCTGTTGGTAATTCCTCTTGGTGGGGTTGTGTTGATTTGCAGTGGTGCGAGCTCAGACACCATAAAGCATCTGGGTTGCCATGAAGTCCTAATTCTTTTTCTTTAAATCCAATTTTCCACTTGGTTTGGCTAGGGCAGGGGGACGTCAGATTCTGTGGCAGAGGTCAGTTCTATGAGGTGTCTGTTCCTATTTACATAATTCATTGGGACATTTCACCGGTGAGGGGGTGGGATACATTTTCACTGACTTTAGCCTCCGGGAACTCTACCTGGGACAGGAATGAAGCAATCCCAAGCTTAGATCCCAATATTAACCATATATAGAGGTCTAAGTGTGCAATTTCAATCAGGCATATTTATTTACATGTGGAAATTCCCAGTGGAAAGCTGAAGAACACAACTTAGAAGTGGTCCCCAAGAGGGGAATTGAACAGTACACTGAGCTCCTTTTATTTCCATTTAATTTACCATCGGTATCATTACCATTATTTTGTTAATCATTTCACTAGCAGTGTTGTGACTTGGGACCGAGGTAATTGCAGCCAAATGGGGAAGATGCTTATCTGCGTATTTAGATAGCAAAGATTTTCATTCACCTTTTTTAGGGATGGAGTTTAGTTCTTTCCTTTATTCAGGGGGAATAGAGCTGGCTTGAGATGGTGAAGATATTAAGAGCTCCCCACAGCTTAATGAACTCCACACTTGGTTGAAGAGAGGTTTCTGCAATTTTCAGCTTGCTGCTGCCTGAAACTGCATCACACTGCACAGTGAAGTGGCCTCCTGAGATTCTAATAAGCCCAGGTAAAACAGACCATGCTGTTCTGTGGGCTGAACAATGTGGAATAAAGGATCAAGACTTTGCAGTAAGAGACCTGACTCAATTATTTGACAGCTGTGTGTCTTTGGACAAGTTACTTACATTCCTTGAGTCTCTATTTTCTTTTTTTACTCAAAAGAAGGTAATACTACCTCCCTCATAGCTTGTTGGACAATAAATGAGGTAATATAGGTAATAGGCTCGGATTATTCTTTGACACATGATAGGTGCTCAGTAAATGCCGTTTCCTACCTGACAAAAGTGCTGGCATGGAGGACTTTTCCACTGAGCCTCAGGATTGTTTGGGAGCCAAAACCAAGACAGCTTTTGAGGAAGTGCTGACTGAATGGGGAGACACCTTCTGGTTGCGGGAATGAGGACCCTGGAAGAGCTGAGAAGGTGTGAGTGACGGGGCAGTGTCTCTGTGCCCTCCAGACTCGGGGGATCATCTTTGTTTGAAGGCTGGAGACCTGCTGTGATCCACGGCCTGCCCATGGCTGGACTTCACCTTGAGCCTCTCTCCCCTCACTCGTGTCTCCCACCGCACACTCTCCACAATGGCCTTTGTTCTAGTTGGCTAGCTGCCAGAATGCAACACACCAGAGACGGGTTGACGTTCCATAAAAGGGAATTTATTGTTAACGTATAGTTCTTTTCAGAGGAAAGGCAGCTGACTTTCAACTGAGGTTCTTTCTTACGTAGGAAGGCACAGGGCAATCTCTGCTGGCCTTCTCTCCAGGCCTCTGGGTTCCAATAACTTTCCCCCGGGTGATTCCTTTCTGCATCTCCAAAGGCCTGGGCTGAGCTGCGAGTGCTAAGATGAGGTATGCTGAGCTGCTTGGGCTGTTCTATGTAGAGGTGTCTCATTTTAGCACCAGCCAATCAAATCAAACATCATTCATTGCAGCAGGCATGCCTCCTGCAGATGTAATGAGCAACAAATGAGGTTCAGGCACCATTGATTCATGTCCACAGCAACAGAACTAGGCACTTTCACCTGGCCAAGTTGACACCTGAACCTAACTACCACAGCCTTCTTTCCTTTCCTCTCAGAGTGCTAGACATTTCCTTCCTTAGCCTTTCCACATGTGGCTCCCTCTGCCTGTCCAATCTCTCTGCAGCCCCTGTCAGTTGGCTAAAGCCTCCTAATCCCCCAATCTTGGCTTCTCTGTCATTTCCTCAGAGCAGCCCTTTCCGAAGTCTCATAGATTGTCACAGATTTCCCTGTGCTTCTCCATACAGAACAGATTGGTTTGTAGCTGGGCTTCTTTGAGTGTGGGACTTTTAATTAAGTCTCTCCCACCACCAGACAACCAGTTAAGCACTTACAGCATCCTGAAATTTGTGTTCACAAAATCCTGACCAGCCACTTCCTTCCCTAATTGTAGAACATGTCTTATTTATCTCTAGATCCCCTGTGGCAACTAGCATAAAGCTCAGTAAATAGTCAGTGCTTAAAAACTGTTAGTTAAAATGGAATGTTCCAGTATCCTTAGAAGCCAGCTGTTGTTATGCCCAAGTTTGATAATATGTCACTACATGTAAAATGTACCTAAACTTGACCCACCTACCCCACATCTAGGGATTTACCCTAAGGAGATAGTCATACAGTACAAAATTATGTTGATGCAAGGATTGTTGATAATGGCAAAAATTAGGAACCCCTAGATGCCATCAGTAAATTATGTTCTGTCCATACCATGGAATCTTATGCAGCCACTTATAAGAATAATATAAGTAAATCTACAGATGATGACATTCAACTATGTCTGTCCTATATTGGTGAATGTCAAACGAACTCAAAACAAACCAAAAACAGAGAGCAGAAAATGAATATGTAATTCTACTGAGTTCTTATTATGTGTCAAGCACCATTCTAGACCTTTTTGCATGTATTAGTTCATCCAATCCCCAGGACTATTATATAGAATGTTTGTTCTGTTGTAATCCTCCACTTAAAAGTGAGCAGTGTGGGGTGATACGACGATGGCTCAGTGGCAGAGTTCTTACCTGCCATGCTGGAGACCTGAGTTCGTTTCCTGGTGCCTGCCCATGCAAAAATAAATGGTGAGTAGTGTGAAGAGTGAGTTTTCAACCCATAGTTATCTATAGAAGTTGGACTCTTTATCACTATATTATACTGTCTCAATAATCCTATTATGTAGGATCAAATACCCTAGGTACCCAATCCTCCCCTCTCCATGGTGGTAGTATTTTTAGCTAGGCACGAGAACGCTAGAACAAGGACTACATTTCCCAGTGTCCTTTGCAGCTGTTTTTGGCCATGTCACTTAGTTCAGGCCAATGGGATACCAGCAAAAATATTGAGTGGAAGCTTCCTTAGGAGGCAGTGTGCATTCCTCTTTCCTCTTGTGTTGATGTTCCTTCCTCTCTGTTTTCTAGAATGCAGTTGCTGTTCTTCAGACCATGAAGTGGAGGCCATATAGAATATAGCAACAAATAGAAAGAGGGTGGCTAAATGACACCACAAAGGACCTTATCAGTTCTGAACTACATAAGAGAGAAATGAGTTCATGTCATTGATATGTTGGCTGTCTGTCCCTTGTAGCTGGATCTAACCTAACACATGTACACGAGTGTGCACAGGCACAGAGAAATACCTGAGAGTCTGTCCATTGCAATGTCAGCAGTTGTTCCCTCGAGATTGCTGGCTTTGTAGTGATTTTTACTTTATCTTCATACTTCTCTGGGTACATGAGTCATTTCTCACAAAAACAATAAATCAAAAGACAAATGTTATAATTCCCTCCACCTTCTGTCCTACAGTTTTGGTCCCATGGCCACACTGTCCCCTCCCCTCAGCCTGTCCATAGCATTGAGACTCTGGATGATTGCTCACCCTGGCTCTCTGGGGTATACTTCTCTGGGGTACACTACTGGCTTTCTGGATACTGAAGCATAAACTCGCTCACATCTGCAAGAATGCCTCCAAAGTACACTGTTCAGGTGGGAAGGGAAGGAATATTAGCTCCATGCCTCCTCTTTCCCAGGAGGGGAAGAAAACCAGAAAACCAAGCCAGTTAGTGTCTCCAGAGAGAAGCAGAGGGAAATACTGTTTTTATTCAATAAATATTGACTGAAAGCTTATATGTTCTAAGCTCTTCTAAGTATGGGGATTTGGCTGTAAACAAGAAAAAGGGAGGCATCTTGTTGTCATGAAGCATAGATTCTGGTGGAGGAGACATTCAACAAACACACGTTGAGGTGTCTCTGTGAACATCCTTTTTTGAGCCAATCTGAGCTTGAACTCATCTATTAGAGATGCCACCACTTCTCTAATGGGGAGGGGATCAATGCTTCCTTCGCTCATTTAACGAATGTTTTCTGAGAGCCTATGACATGGCAGGCTGTCAACTGGGGCTTTAAGGACAAGCAAGAAGTTCCTTCTCAAGGTTCCGTCAGTCTGATGGGAGTTATAAAAGGTTGCAACATAGTAAGACAGGAATTACAGTCCCTCACACTGGAATATCAAAAGGAGCTCCCAGGCCTGCCTGGAGGAGGCATGCCAAGGAAGGTGTTGGGGGCACAACAGCCGAGCCAGGTTCACCTTGGAAGGTGAATGAAAATTGCCAGGTTACATCTCAGCCGTAATGGAAATGATCTCCTCGAAGCTCAGACATCAACAGCAGTGAAATTCACAAGGGCGCTCTATCTTTTTGGTACATAAGGGGTTCACAGGGGGTTAAAGTCTAAAAGGCACTCAGAAATGTGTGATGAAGATGATTTGGGGTTCCGAATGCTGAAGAATGCCGTTTGGCTGGAGTGGAGAGGGAAGGACAGAGCCGGGGAGGAGACTGAGCTGTGTGCTCTGCTACTGTCCTCAGGGTTGTGTCGAGCCCTGTGATGGGCAGGCAGAGCTGGAGGAGCAGCCTGCTTAGGGCACCAGGCGACAAGGGAAGGCAGAGGAGGAAACGTCTCCTCCCACATGTTCTCGTGGTGCCGTGTGGCTTCTCTCGGGGAGTGCTCCAGGAGCGCAGTGCTATCTTGCTTCCACGAGGCTGCAGGTTTGGGGGTGCAAGGACAGTGCTGGGTGAGAACTGCACCCTCACTGGATTGGAGGCATAATGACAGGCATCTCAGAATTGTCTGCCCAGGGATGGAAGAGAGGAGCGTTTGTCCATTGGTTTTGGTCCCCCATTGGTCAATGGTGACTCCTGGGGCGTTAATTGCCCCGTATTTTCAGCAAGTCCTCAGGTGTCCTCCCTCCCCCAGGGTGTCAGGATTCCAGAGGTATAAAGCACGGCCTGAGATGAGGCACTAACTGCACCGGCTCAGCGCCGGCTGAAGTCTGTGCTGAAGTGGTCACCAAACAGTGGGCCAGACTAAAAGGTGTGCTGAGAGGGTTTGGAGGGATGGACAAGAGGTGTCCAAAATAGGCCCCCACCAGCTGGTGAGGCCTGGGAAATCTGAGTGGACAAAAGTTTTCAGAAACAAGCAAGAACACTGATATTGGGTTGTTACTGCTACTAATAAATGATAGTTAATATTTATTGGACCCAAACTATGTGACGTATAGATAAATTATTTCATTTAGCTTCCTGATGCCCCTTTGCAGTATGAGTTATTATTGACCCCTAAGCTATGGGTGAGGAAACTGAGGCAGCACTCTTTAAGGGAGTGCAAAGGCAGCTGGCTCTGGGGAAGCTCATGCATCTGCCCCAACCTTTGACCATCCGGCCCCCAGTTCCAACCTTAAGAGACCTTTTTCTCAACCAGAGGCCCCGGCATTAGGTTGTTTAAAGTCACAGTAGATGCATCAGGGAAGGATCTAGAGTTCTCTTCCTTGGAATCTGAAAACCTGCGCTCAAGGGCTGGCTCTGTCACTCAGCTATAGGGGTCGGGGATGCTGTATCCAGCGTGACACATCACATCCCCTGCTTCCCATCTGTAAAATGAAAGGACTAGACTGTAGCATCTGGAAGATCATTTCTGGCTGTGCAACTTTGGGATTTTAAAAAAGTTTCACATAAGCGGGTCTAAAATATAAGAAGATGGAAATGAAGCCCTCCTAAGGCACAGAAAGCAAAACCCTTAAGAAGAAAAGGCTGATACATTTGACTGTTTCCAAATAGAAAAATTCTCTCTGACAAAAGACACTCTAAGCAAAGTTTAAAAATGAAGACAGCTGGGAGAAAATATTTGCACTGTGAATAAGGACAAAGGATTTGTCTCTAGAATTCAGGAGGAACTCCTCAATGCATCAGAAAATTAGTCCAAAAGAAAAATAAGCAGTTCATGACTAGGCAATTACCAGAAAAGAAAACACAAATGGACAATAAAAATGTGAAAATATGCTCAAATTTACTAGTAACAAAATGGATATAAAAATGCCAATGAAGTATTTTTTTTTACCCACTAGATTGATAGGTCTTACATATTTGATAATTCAAAGTATTGGCAAATGTATCAGGAAACAGCGATACTCATTCTACTGGTGGGAGTCGGGAAACATTTTGACAGTATCTATTAAAATGCTAAAATACCAAGACTCGGTGATTCTCTTTCTCAATGTGTCCCTTAGTGAATCTTCAACACATGTCTACAGGAAAGCACAGGTGAGAGCATTTATTCTAGCATTGCATCTCATTGCTAAAAAAGGGGGGCAGGGAGGAAGCAGCTTAGTTGCCCATCTATAAATAAACACCTATAAAAAATGTGGTGGAGTTGTGTCCTGACATGGAGAAATCCATAAGAGACACTGTGAGTGAAAAAAAAAAAAGAAAGTGTGGCACAATACCGAGTGTGATACAATCCCATGAAGCACTAATCAATCGTTCCCATAGAAACTGTATAGAAGAGGGTCTGGAAGCATCAACACCAAACTGATAGCACAGATTATCTCTGGGGAAGGGGAGGGAAGATTTAGGGCTGGGGAGTGTGATGGTTTGAAGTCTTTGTGGACTCCAGAAAGTAAAGCGAATCCATTCCCGTGGGTGTAGACCTGTTGTGGGTGGGACCTCTTGATTAGGTTGTATAGTAGAGGCATGCCCCAGGTGGGTCTTAAACCTCTTGCTGGGGTCCTTTTAAAAAGCTGAGAGAGAAGGACCCACAGAAGCTAAGAGAGAGAAGCCGGAGAAGCTGAGAGAGAAGCAGCCAGAAGCTGGAAGCAATGAAACCCAGGAGAGAAGGAGCAGCAGATGCCAGCCTGGTGTCCTGCTACGTGACAGAGGAGCTCGGGACCAATTGCAGCCTTGACTTGGACATTTGCAGAGCCTCAGAACTGTCAACTTGTAAGTTACTACATTCCCATTCTTAAAAGCCAGCCCATTTCTGGCATACTGCATATCGCCAGCTTTAGCGAACTGAAACTGAAACAGGGAGGCTTCTGCCTTAACTGTCCGGTTTTGATTTGCTTAGAAGGGCAATATATTCATGCGTAACGTGTAATTAAAAGTTGTTTTTTTGAAGCATTAAAATATATTTGCGGTCGATGGTTAGCACTTTCCCTGTTGTTGTCAGCCTCCAAGGAACAGAATTCTTATGACATAAACGACAGGTCTATCCCAGTCCCACACCTACTGCTCTCAGTGCCACCCTCCTCCGGCCCCCGGAGCTGCAGCCCTGCTCTGCATTCCACTGCGGTCTCAGAGGCCAGGCGTGCCTCCTCTTCCTTCGGAGATTCCATTAGAGTTGTTTACAGAGCTTTGACATTTGTTTGCCCAGAGCTAACTGCAGAGCGAATCTACGGTTTTTTATTTTTTATTATTATTTTCTTCAGTGAGGAGAAAGGTTGAACATGTTATGTTAACATTAAAACCCGGTGTAAAAAACATTTCAGCCAAAAGACTTCCAAAATTGATTTTTCTTTTATTGTGGTGAGCAACTTGGAAAACGTTTGTTAGAGGTCGCTCAGGTTTGGCTGTATTAGTTGGCAAGAGGCATGGTGGGGATTAATTTAGAGCAGTGGTTCTCAAAGTACATGAGCATCACCTGGGATCTTGTTAGAAATGCAAACAGAAGGAATCTGTGTTTTAACAGCATGAATCAGATGCACACCTAAGTTTGAGAATTGCTGATTGAGATGACTAAATATAAATCGCCTCTGAGACTGCTGATTCACTGTCTACAAAGTAATGATCTGGTACTAAACTCTGTTTTAATTTCTGTTCATCCATCAGATTTCTGCTGAATCATCCCTTTCTCAGGAAACATTTTCCTGTTCTGTGCTTCCAAAATCCCGCCGTACCCGTAGCATTTATCACAGGTGTGGTTTGCATTTATTTGTGTGATCATTTGATTGCAATTTCATCCCCCACTCCCCATCCCACCAGAGTGTCATCTGCTGAAATGTCTTGCAGTGCTGAGCACGGAGGAGGTAATCAATAAATATTTGGGAATGAATGAATGAGCAAATCCTTCAGAGTTTTTTTTTTTCTGACCTTTCCAGCATATTTTTGATGAATCATGAATAAAGGTTTCTTCATCAGTCTATCATTCTTTTGCCAGATTTGAAATCTTTTGTCCTTTTGAATTTATCACATTTATTTATCTCCAGGTACCAGCCAGTCACCCTGTCCTATGAATTCTCCCATTGGAATATCTCCCCACTGCCAGCCCCTAGTTAAGGCTTTCATCTGTCACCCCCCAGGTAAGGGGGCAGTTGCTCAGGTGTCTCCAGTCTCTGCTCAGTCCATTTGATCAATTTCTCTTAGATGTTGTGTTCCTTAAAATTATAGATTAACTATTGGTATCTGATTAGCATTTTACAGTTTTCAAATGCTTTCACTTATATGAAAATACTAGCTATCATTATTGATGGCCAGGAACGAAAGTGGATATTTTAGGTATATTATCTCATTTTGTTCTCATTTCTCTGAAGGAGGTATTTCTTATTTATTCTATGTTTTCACGGAAGGATAAAGCCGGGTTAGATGGGCTACTGTTTTCAGAGGTAGGATTTGACCTCTGATTCTGACTGACTCTGTAACCTATCTTCTGTGCTGTAATGCCACCACCAAGGGCATCCAAGGTCATTGAGTTGCAAGAGCTCAGGTATTTGGATATCAAGTCTGGTGCCTTCTTGTCACATCCTCATGTCACTTCCTCTGCTCAAAGCCCTGCAATATGAACAAGTGTGTATAGTGGAGAAGATGGGATCTGGAATTAGACCTAAGTTCAAATGCAGATTTTCTACTTTCCTGCCTGTGAGATCCATGGCAAATTGTTTATCCTCTCTGACCTTCGGTTTCTTTTTCTGTACAACAGGACAGTAATAATTATGATCTCACAGGGTTGCTATGGGGATTCAATGAGATACTACACTTTACCAGAGTACTCAGAATAAACATCAATCAATTTTATTATATCTGCTTATAGTTCTTCATACATCAAATATGAGCTCTACCTACTTTTCAAGGCTGTCTGAAATTTGGACTCCTCTTTTTCTAACTGGATTTCTCTTTATTCCAGAGGTATAGTATTTTTATTTTCTCAGTAAATATCATAATCGTTGCCATTGTCATTATGAAAAAAGTAGAAGCTCTTTGAAATGTAAAATTAAACAATACACAAAACTACAGAGGAAAGAAAATATTTTTCCTAATTCCCACCACCCAGAAATAACCACTGCAATACATCCTTCCTTTTAGCTGCATGTATTTGTATGTTTGTATGTGTAATTCCACATAGATAGGTTGTGTTCTGAAACCTCATTTTTTTGGCTTACCTGTACTGAATAGATGTCTTACCCTGTCGCATGGCCAAGCCCAAAGACTGAGGGATGGAGAAATACACTTCAGTTGTGATAAAGCCTGGCAAGGCTGTGGATGCAGGTTGGGGTAAAGAGCTGAGATTAACAATTCAATCACTACATAGATAATTAGTTTTGTTTCCAATTTTTCATTATTTTGAGCCATTTTGAACCTTTTTGTACAAGTATTTTTATTGTCCAATTGTCTCCTTGTGCTAAATTTCTAAAGTCAAATTCCTGGGTCACAGGGCATATGCATTCCAAATATCAATGCTTATTGTCAAACTGTCCTCCAAAAGATTGAGTATTCCCAGTGACAAAGCAGGAGAGTGTGACTTCCTAACACTTTTGCCACTACTAGCTTTTGTCAAGTTTGTTTTTTTAATATATGCCCGTCCTGATAGAAGAAACATATCTTGATTTTATTACATTTCTTAGATTATTAGTGAGGTTAAACATATCTTTATGTTTGTGGGCCTTTTGTATTTCTTTTTGTGACTGACCTCTTCATACCCTTTCCCTAAACTCACTCTTTTTTCCAAATAAAATCAAAGTCTTACAAAACTAAGGTGAAGTCACAGCTAGCTTCTTTTACTACAACTTGCATGGAATTCTCACCACTTCCCCTTTACCAGGGCAGTTAGCTAAGCTGGCCAGAGGGAGGCACTGGCGGGACTTGTGCCCTTCATTTGAGTGAGAAAAAGCCGTGGAAATGAGACCGCTGGGGAAGGTCAGAGCCTGAAGCTGGGCTTCTGTGAAGGGTGACGATGCCTGCACTATGCTGACTCAGAAGAAAGAGGCCCAACTACAAATCATTATGGTTTTCTTGAGGGCAAGAGAAAACTCCTTCATAACCAATGTCATGGGACATCTGTATGGTTTCTTGGTTAGGAGATTTTTATTTCAATGTATGCACAGCTAGAAATCACTGTCCCAGTTGGCTGGTTCTGGGAGGGGAAGAGCAAATTCTGAGTCCTTCTAGGATGGCTAGAGATGCTTTGAATTCAGGGAAGGACGTTACAAGCCCCTGCCTCACCAGCTCTCCGCCGTGTGCCGTAGAGCCTGGCAGGGAACGCGAGAGGGGGTGACTGAGGTAATTGAGCTGAAGGCTGAATCACATGAGGATAATGACAATAATAGTAGGGAATACTCAAATAGAGCTTTTTATGTGCCAGGCATTGTTCTAGGCACGTTACTATATGTTTACTCATTTAGTCCTTACATATGAAATAGGTATTATATTTATTCCTATTGCATAGCTGAGGAAACCGAGGAACAGAAAGGTTAAGCAAATTCCCTAAGGACCCACAGCTAGAAAATGGTAGAGCTGGGATTGAAACTCAGGTGATCTGGTTCCAGAGTTTTGCTAGGTTTCTGTAATTTTGCTAGGATTTCCCCAAATGTATAACATTTCTCAAGGTGAATTCTAAGGAACGCTGATTTTGCAGATGTTGAATACCTACAGTTTAAAAAAAAAAAAAAAAAAAGGGAAACACTGGATTGAGAATAACAAATCTCTTTACCTCAAAGCTTCTTAGGGTCTGAATATATCAATCTAAATGTAAGACTTTAAAGAAGGAGATTAAACGTGCAGCATTTCCCAAATGCACATGGCCTTTGAAATTTTGTTTTGCAAAAATGCACATGGCCATGTGTTGTGAGCTCTGGGGTCAGGCATTCAGGCGCCCACTGAGTTGGCTGGTTTCTACTTGCAAGAGCCATTTGTTAAATATTCCGGAATTTTGCCAACCGGTTGTTAAACTCGGCCATCTTTAAAAATTGAATTACACGAATTTACAATTAAGTATTTATTACCTTTGTAATAAAAGTTAAAACTTACCACTTCCTGATTATTTTACTATATGTGACTATTATCTGTGCTCGGGAGGCATTCGTGTCTATTGTATTTGCAGGGTGGACATGTTAGTGTTTCTGAGCGGCTCTTTCCGGTAGTATCATATTGGTATCTTGAAATTGGCTACCATAAAGTACTTACACCACAAACATTGGCAAATGTTCCAAATCAGGGCTTTTATTAGGGAAGTCTGGGAGAAGCAAATGTTAAACATTCACAGCCCACCACTGCAGACACATATAATTAAAATACCGATTCCACTCTTTATTTGGAGGAGCAATGATTTAACGTCTTTGAACTTCCATCTTCTAGTTCTCAAGATTGGAGTAAGGTTTTCCTGAGCTAGCTGGGGGGAAGCAGTGGTCTCCACAGCTGTGCTGCACGTCGGAATCACTACTGAGTCCCAAACTGCTTTAAAACCTACATGGATGGTGCCCCAAAATGTATACTCTCAAGTTCCCCAGGTTACACTATTGCAGGTGGCTGCAGACCTGCATTTGGGCACAAGCAGTTAACTCCACCGGTACAAAAACAGAAGGAGGAGACTAAACTATGAAGAGCTAGAATTCTCTACCAGTTGCAGCCTAAGCAGCAAGCACGAAACAAAGACTTGTTTTCTTCCAAGGTGTGACATTTTACAGGGCCGAGACAGAGAACGCTCCCTCCTACCCCCAGGGCTACCTTGTGTATAAAATGCTCTGCAAGTCATTCGAGGACGATGGGGATGTTTCTCTAGGG
>PVIY010049450.1:0-16726 GCA_004026745.1 Myrmecophaga tridactyla | reverse complement strand
ACCCCATACTCTGACACCCACGGCCCACATGCTCATGAGCCCATCCACATCCTGCCCATATACCAGCCCAGCACATCTGCTTAGCCCTGCCATCTGCCTCCTGCCATGCCCTACATCTGTCCCCAACACCCACCCTGCTCCTGCTTGCCAAGTCCTACCTGAGTTGCACCTCACCCCCACGGCCCTGCACCACGTGTACACAAACCCATGACCCACATCTCACGTTCACAGGCATTAGGGACACCCAAATCAATAGGCCAAGCCCTTGATCTTGAGGTTTATGTTTGTAGTGGAGAAGCTTAGCCTACCTATAGGTGTGCCTAGGAGTCATCTCTGGAGGACCTCTTTTGTTGCTCAGATGTGGACTTTTCTCTCTAAGCCCATCTCTGCAAGTCAAACATTGCTCTCCCTCCTACATGGACATGACATCCAGAGATGAAAGTCTCCCCAGTGGCATGGAAGATGATTCCTAGGATGCGCCTGGCCCTGGCACCTGGGATCAATAATGTCATCCTGACCAAAAGGGGAAAAAGAAGTGTAACAAATTAGGTATCAGTTGCTGAGAGAGTTTAAATAGAGTTGAGAGGCTACTCTGGAGGTCACTCTTATGCACGCTTCAGTTAGATGTTGCTACCTATCATAACTTGTCAAACTCCATCTAAAACCATTCCTGCTAATCCTAAAGAATACCTATTATATAAGTAAAAGGGCATTATATAAGATTCTACAAAGGTTCCATGCACTAGGGTAACTTTCTAAAACCTACAACTTCCAGATGGGTCCCTGGGCCAGATAAGTCCCAAAATGCAGAGGATCCAGTCTACTTATATTATTGTGCTACAATCAAATAGTATTGTGGTATCCATTTCTGAATTTTTACAATCAGTTCTGTTGCACCACCTGTATTCCTTCAGTACCAATTGCCCTATCTCTATCTCTACCTATTGCTATCTCCTTATAACCTGTGTTCTTAACTTCAGTTCTCTAAGTTCACTCATTAATATTAGTTCATATGAGTGACATCATACCGGCATTTGTCCATTTATTTCTGGCTAATTTCACTCAACATAATGTCCTCAAAGTCCATCCACATTGTGACATGCTTCGTTGACTTTATTCTGTCTTACAGCTATGTAATATTCCATAGATGTATATAATCTTACAGCCATGTAATAGTCCATGTATGTATATACCATAGTTTGTTTAGCCACTCATCCATTGATGGACATTTGGGTTGTTTCCATCTCTTGGCAATCATAAATAATGCTGCTATAGACATTGGTGTGCAAATGTCCATTTGTGTCCTTGCCCTCATGTCCTCTGAATATATACCTAGAAATGGTATGGCCGGGTCATGTGGCAATTCTATGCTTAGCTTCCTGAGGAACCGCCAAACGGCCTTCCACAGTGGTTGTACCATTTGATATTCCCACCAACAGTGGATAAGTATGACTCTTCTCCACATCCTCTCCAGCACTTAGCATTTTCTGTTTTGTTTTGTTTTGTTTTGTTTTTATAATGGCCATTCTAGTGGGTGACAGATGGTATCTCATTGTGCTTTTGATTTGCATTTCCCTAATAACCAGTTAGGTTGAGCATCTTTTCATGTGCATTTTGGCCATTTGCATTTCCTCTTCTGAGAAATATCTGTTCATGTCTTTTGCCCATTTTGTGGTTTCCAAATATTTTCTCCCATTGCCTAGGCTGCCTTTTTACTTTCTTGACAAAGTTCTTTGATGCACAAAAGTGTTTAATTTTGAGGCATTCCCATTTACCTACTTCTTTTTTCAATGCTCATGCTTTGGTTGTAAAGTCTAGGAAACCACCTCCTATTACAAGTTTTATAAACTATTTCCCTACATTTTCTTCTAAACGTTTTATGGTCTTAGCTCTAATGTTTAGGTCTTTGATTCATTTTAAGTTAATTTTTGTATAGGGTATGAGATATGGATCCTCTTTAATTCTTTTGCATATGGATATCCAGTTCTCCAGGCATCATTTATTGAAGAGGTTGGTCTGTCCCGAGTGGTTTGGCTTGACTGCCTTATCAAAGATCAATTGTCCTTAGATGAGAAGGTCTATATCTGAACACTATTTGATTGCATTGCTCAGTATATCTATCTTTATGCCAGTACCATGCTGTTTTGACCACTGTAGCTTCATAATATGCTTTAAAGCTAGGTAGTGCGAGACCTTCAACTTCATTTTTCTTTCTCAAGATATTTTTAGCTATTTGGAGCACCCTGCTCCTCCAAATAAATTTGGTTATTGTTTTTTCTGTTTCTACAAAGTAAGTTGTTGGGAGTTTAATTGGAATTGCATTGAATTTATAAATCAATTTGTGTAGAATTGGCATCTTAACTATATTTAATCTTCCAATCCATGAACACAGTATGCCGTTCCATTTATTTAGGTCTTCTGTGATTTCCTTTAGCAATATCCTGTAGTTTTCTGTGTATAGGTCTTTTAAATTTATTCCTAATTATTAATTAGGAATTAATTTATTTTATTCCTAAATATTTTATTCTTTTGATTACTATTATAAATTGATTTTTTTCTTGATTTCTTCTTCACATTACTCTTTACTAGTATATAGAAACACTACTGATTTGGGGGTGTTGATCTTGTATCCTGCCAATTTGCTGAACTCATTTATAAACTCTAGTAGCTTTGCTGTAGACTTTTTTAGATTTTCATCATGTAGTATCATATCATCTGCAAACAGTGAGAGTTTTACTTCTTCCTTTCCAATTTGGATGCCTCTTATCTCCTTTTCTTGTCTAATTGCTCTGGCTAGAACTTCTAGCACAATGTTGAATGACAATGGTGACAGTGGGCATCCTTGTCTTGTTCCTGATCTTAGAGGGAAAGCTTTCAGTCTTTCCCCATTGAGGATGATGTTAGCTGTGGGTTTTTCATATATTCCCTTTGTCATGTTGAGGAAGTTCCCTTCTATTCCTATCCTCTGAAGTATTTTCATCAAAAAAGGATATTGAATTTTGTCAAATGTCTTTTCTGCATCAATTGAGATGATCATGTGTTTTTTTTTTGCTTTCGTTTGTTGATATGGTGTATTACATTAATTGATTTTCTTGTGTTGAACCATCCTTTCATACCTGGAATAAATCCCACTTGGCCATGGTGTATAATTTTTTAATGTGCTGCTGGATTCGATTTGCAAGTATTTTGTTAAGGATTTTTGTATCTATATTCATTAGAGAGATTCATCTGTAATTTTATTTTCTTGTAGTATCTTTGTCTGGCTTTGGTATTAGGGTGATGTTGGCTTCAAAGAATGAGTTAGGTAGCATTCTCTCTTCTTCAATTTTTTTGAAGAGTTTGAGCAGGATTGGTACAATTCTTTCTTGAGTGCTTGGTGAAATTCACATGTGAAGCCATCTGGTCCTGAATTTTTTGTGTTTTGGAGCTTCTTGATGACTGATTCAATCTTTTTACTTGTGATTGGTTTGTTGAGGTCATCTATTTCTTCTCAAGTCAATGTTGATTGTTCATGCCTTTCTAGGAAGTTTCTAGGAAGAACCAACTTCTGGTTTTGTTGATTTTCTCAATTGTTTTCATGTTCTCAATTTCATTTATTCCTGCTCTAATCTTCGTTATTTCTTCCCTTTTGTTTGTTTTGGGGTTAGCTTGCTGTTCTTTCTCTAGTTCTTCCAAGTGAACAGTTAATTCTTCAATCTTCTTTTTAAGGAAATAAATTTCCCTCTTAGCCCTGCCTTTGCTGCATCCCATAAATTTTGATATGTTGTGTTTTCATTTTCAGTTGCCTTGAGATATTTATTGATTTCTCTTGTAATTTCTTCCTTGACCCACTGGTTGCTTAAGAGTGTGTTGTTTAGGGCAGGCCATGGTGGCTCAGCAGGCAGAGTTCTTCTGCCATGCCAGAGACCTGGGTTCAATTGCTGTTGTCTGCCCATACAAAAAAAAAAGTGTGTTGTTTAGCCCCCATACATTTGTGAATTTTCTGGCCCTCTGCCTGTTATTGATTTCCAACTTCAGTCCATTGTGATCTGAGAAAGTGTTTTGTATGATTTCAATCTTTTTAAATTTATTGATTCTTGCTTTGTGACCCAACATATGGTCTATCTGTAAGAATGATCCATGAGCACTTGAGAAAAATGTGTATCCTGCTGTTGTGGGGTGTAATGTTCTGTTAAGTCCAATTCATTTATGGTAATATTCAAATCCTCTGTTTCTTTATTGATCCTCTGCCTAGACGTTCTATCCATTGATGAGAGCAGGGAATTGAAGTCTCCAACTATTATGGCAGAGGTATCTATTTCTCCCTTCAGTGTTGTCAGTGTTTGACTCATGCTTGGTGCATAATATTTTGCACTTTGGCTCAGTGCATAAATATTTGTGATTGTTATGTCTTCTTGTTGAATTGTTCCTTTCATTAATACATAGTTTCCTTCTTTGTCTGTTTTAATTGTTTTACATTTGCAGTCTAATTTGTCAGCTATTAGTATAGCTATTCCTGCTGTTTTCTGATTGTTGTTTGCATGAAATATCTTTTCCCAACTTTTCACTTTCAACCTATTTTTGTCCTTGGGTCTAAAATGAGTCTTCTATAGACAGCATATATATGGGTCCTGTTTTTTAATCCATTCTGCCAGTCTATGCCTTTTGATTGGGGAGTTTAATCCATTAACATTAATGTTATTAATGTAAAGGCAGTAATTTCTTCTACCACTTTGACTTTCGGATTTTATATGGTATATCTATTTTTTTTTTCCTTTTTTTTACCTTTACTGGTAGTTTTCATTTCTACACTCTTCTCTAGACCTCTTGCTCCTGCCTTTTCCTATCTGGCTGTAGTGCTCCCTTTAGTATTTCTTGCAGAGCCAGTCTCTTCATCACATATTCCCTCAGCAATTGTTTGTCTGAATATATTTTAATCTCCCCCTTATTTTTGAAGGACAGTTTTGCTGGATATAGAATTTTTGGTTGGCAGTTTTTCTCTCTTAGAATTTTAAATATATCATACCACCACCTTCTTACCTCCATGGTTTCTGCTGAGAAATCCACACATAGTCTTATTGGGTTTCCCTTGTATGTGATGGATTGCTTTTCTCTTGCTGCCTTAAAAATTCTCTCTTTCTCTTTGACATCTGACACTCTGATTAGTAAGTGTCTCAGAATATGTCTATTTGGATATATTCTGTTTGGGGTACACTGAACTTTTTGGATCTGTAATTTTATGTCTTTTATAAAAGTTGGGAAATTTTTAGGGATTATTTCCTCCATTAGTCTTTCTCCACCTTTTCCCTTCTCTTCTCCTTCTGGGACACCCACAACATATGTATTCATGTGCTTCATGTTGTCATTCAGTTTCCTGAGATCCTGTTCATATTTTTACATTCTTTTCCTTGTATTTTCTTTTGTGTCTTGGATTTCAGATATTTAGTCCTCTAGTTCACTAACCCTTTCTTCTGCCTCTTCAAATCTATTTTTGTAGGTTTCCATTGGTTTCTTTTCATCTCTTCTATGGTGCCTTTCATTCCCATAAGTTCCGTGATTTGTTTTTTCAAACTTTCAAGTTCTTCTTTTTGTTTGCCCAATGTCTTCTTTATATCCTCCCTGAATTCATTGATTTGATTTTTGATGAGATTTTTCCAAGTCTGTTCCAACATCGTGAATTAGTTGTTTTGATGAGATTTTTCCAAGTCTGTTCCAACATCGTGAATTAGTTGTTTCAACTCCTGTATCTCATTTGAATTACTGATTTCTTCCTTTGACTGGGTCATATCTTCAATTTTCCTGGTGTGACTCATTATTTTTTGCTGGTATCTAGGCATTTGATTTCCTTAATTAGTTTATTCTGGAGGTTGTTTTCACTCTTTTACATAGATTTTCTTGCTGCATGACTTTGTTCTCTACCTGTTCTTTGACATTCCATTCAAGTTATTCTAGACCTCTAGCAGAGGTTCTTGTCTAACTGATCAGAAATTTTCAGTTCTCATTTTTCTGTTTCTTGTCCTGCCTATATGGAGCCTTTTTTTTTCTTTTTAAGACAGTCTCCTCAGATATTATAGAACCCAGTCAGATTTTCTCAGATCAGATTTTGCCTCCTCTCAGGAGGAAAGAGTCCCCAGCCTCACTTTTCCCTGACAGTGATACCCAGCAGGTTGTCTGACTTTCCTATGAAGCCTCTAGACTCTGTGTTTTTCTCTATCTTCCCAGCATGTGATGCTTGTCTGCCTGTGACTTCCAATGAGCGTAAAGTGATGTGGTGCCTTTAATTTCAGCAGACTTTTCCTGCAGGGCAAGTGGTTGAGATTGAGGTGAGGTTGTAGGTTGGCATTAATTGCTTGAATTTTCCAGTTCCTGGGGCCAGAATTTCTTGAAGGAGGGATTCCACTTGACCAGGGCCCCCCTTTTTCTTGGGTAAGATACAGCCTTTAGAGAATTAATTCCTTTCACCTGACTAGTTACTTTTTCTCTCGGACAAGCTTAATTCCACCCTTGCCTGCGGCAGTGCTGGAGTCTGAGAATTCTTCCAGTTCTATCTAAGGAGCTCTTAAGGAATAGGAAAAAAGCAAAACCAAAACAAAGACAACCAACCAAACAAAAAAATCAGCCTTTTCAGAGTGGGGCCCCAGCTCCTCAGGTTTGTCACTCAATGTCTTAGTTGGTATGAGACTCTCTATATCTCCAGGCTCTATGTGCCTGCCTTTTCTTGGGGTCCAGTCCTTTTCCAGTACTTTGTACTGTCCAACTCATAGAGCCTCTGTTTTTTCCTTTTTCTTCCACAAGACCTACCCCCTCTCTGCTGCAGCAAAACCCCTAGTACCTTTTGTGCTTCTTTCAGGTTTATCTGTGCTGGGGGACTATTTTCATTAGTCAGAATTTGTTAATTAATTCTGCAATTAGAGCTTGGTTGAGCTAAATCCTTTCTGCTAGTAAAGTCTCTTTCCCTTTAGGGAACCAGCTTTCCATGCCCATGTGAGATGGGCACTAGCCTCTGTGACTTGAGGGACTTACAGTTCTGTGTGGGCTCTCAGCAGGTCCACCCGGTCCAGACTGGTGTATACTGTGTGTCTGGTTACTGATGTTGTCCCAGCTGTTGTTCTATACTGTTGCTGGCTATGTACTAGTTGCTTTGGATGGAGAACTAAATTCCACACCTCGTTAAGTTGTCATCTTACCCCTGTCATTATTTCTTAATGTCAAACTTTCCCATTAGACTTATCTTCATGAGGATAGAACCAATGACTGTCTAGAGCATGCAATCTGAAGCTGTACTGCCTGAGTGTCCATAGACAAGTTACTTAACATCTCTGGGCTTCTGGGTGATAGTAAAAGTACCTATTTCATCTAGTCATTAGGTGAATTAATAAATTAATAAATGTATATACTTAGCACAGTACCTAGTATGCAGTGAGCTCGACATTGAGTGTAACCATAATGACAACATTGATGATGGGATTTCCTAAGACATATTAAGTAGTCAAATATTTATCAAATGTCAAATGAATGAATGAGTACAATGGACAAAAAGGGGAGTGATTAACTCAAGTCAGGGAATTTTTCTGGGGAAACTGAAATCCAAGCCAGGCTTTGAAAAATTAATGGAAGCTCACCAGATAAGTAGGGAGGAAAGAGGCACTTTTAAGCATTCTAAGAGGTCTGTGACAGATAAATGTGTCCCAGAAATTGTATGTTGTTTGGTATTACTGCAGCACAAATAGAGGGGAGAGGGATTGGTAGGAGATGACTAGAAAGTAGACAAGGACCACACCACGAAACTTCTTGTGTGCCCGGCTCAAAATGAGCGTGATATAGATCTAATGAAGGGTAATAAATAGGAAAGAGAGAGAAATGGACTCGAGTGCTAAGGTCATTTTGTAGAAAGTGCGGATAATGAAGTATAGGAAAAAGAGGCTATAAACTGGGTGAGCTATTTGATAAATCTTTGTTAAATAAGAGAGACAGAGATAGGGATAGAGATAGAGATGAGACAGAAAGAGAGATGAGAGAGAGAAACAGAGAGGGGGGAATTTAAAAGTGATGGCTTGAGGGTGGGCCGTGGTGGCTCAGCAGGCAGAGTTCTCGCCTGCCATGCCAGAGACCCAGATTCGATTCCTGGTGCCTGCCCATGCAAATAAATAAATAGATTGCTTAAAATATCCTCATCCCTGCCTTTTTTTGAAAAAACTTCAATTTTTTTTTTAAGTCCTGTTTAAGGCCTTGTTCAGCACATAGGACATTTCTGTTCTGTTTGTGCTTATTTATCCCAGAGACATGATGAAAGGAGAGCAAGGATCTAGTTTATGAACTACAAGTCTTACAAGAAAGCAAAAATAGGAATCTTGTTTTCACTATTGCTGACTTGGCTACAAGAATGTTTTGTTTCTAGTATTAACTAAATATGAGAAAGTAGTTGGATCAATAATAACTAGGTCAGTGGATCATAGAAACAATTAAGCCAATGACAAATATGTCCCTTCTGATGTAGCCATTTTTCCAGGAGGAATTTGTAAGTCCCTGTTGGTGAGGAGGTGGGAGATGCTAGGGAGGGGAGGATCTGAGCCCTGGACACAGGAGTGGCCTCCTGTCCTCATCCTGTTTATCTGGGTGATGGATTGAGACTTGATTCTGCTGTTTTGGCTTCCCCCTGCAGATGAGAGTCAGTGACAGTCAAAGCCATGTTCTAAGAGGGGTCACTGTCTTAGTTTGTTAAGCTGCCAGGATGCAATATACCAGAAATGGAACCAGGTTTTTAAAGGTGAATTTAGTAAGTTACACGTTTACAGTTCAAAGCCGCTGAAAATGTTCAAAGTAAGGCATCCAGGGAAAGATACCTTAATTCAAGAAAGGCTGATGGATCTGGGATACCTCTGTTTGCTGGGACATCACATGGCTAGCATCTGCTAGTCCCATGCTCTTGGACTCTGTTGCTTTCAGCCTCTGTTAAGAATAGAGAGCTTAACTGTGGGCTTCCTGTGGGGTTCCTCACTTTGCCTCTCTGGGGCTGGCTTTCATCTCTTGGCTTCCCCTGACTTTCCCCAGGTTCTGGCTGGCTTAACATCTCGTGGGAAGTCACACAGCAATGTCTGCTGGGCTCCAAGCATCTCCAAATATTCATGTCTCTGTTCTCTGAAGCCAATGTTCTATATCTTGCACATCTTGTACAGAATCTGTATCTGCTCTCTCTGTTGGCTCTGCTCTCAGCTCTCTCCAAAATGTTCCTTCTTTTAAAGGATTCCAGTGAACTAATTAAGACCCACCTGGAATGGGTGGTCACATCTCCATCTAATCAAAAAGTTACACTCACAATTGGGCATGTCACATCTCCATGGAGATAATCTAATCAAATTTTCTGCCCTACTGTGTTGAATCAGGATTAAAAGAAATGGCTGACCCTACAAGATTGGGTCAGGGTTAAAACATGGCTTTTCTGGGTACATAATAGATTCAAACTGGCACAGACACTAATATGGTACTTGCCTCCAGATGCATCTTTCCTGTGAGAAAATAACCCAAAAAAGAGAATATGGTACTCTGGGCACAATGATGGAAGAGTATGAACAAACAGAGCAGGTACTCCCTGTATACGAGGTATCAGCTCACAACAAGAGCTAGGCAGCTGGCAATACTACTTTGTTTCTTTGCCCTCTGCCTGTGTAATAATTAGTCCTGTTTATTTTTAAGAACCTGGTGGATAGTTGAGAGAGAATTCAGATAAATGGGTGCTCCCCCACACCCCCGCTTGCCTTTAATTTTCTCTGGTTTCCTCAGGCTCCAGCTGGATTTGAGGTAGGTAGATAATATCTAAGCTTCGTCCTGCATTAGAATAGTGAAAGAACAAAGCATTTATAGGTAAAAGAACACAGTACTAGAATTGAGGAACATAAACTCTGGCAGCCAAACTGGGGAACTTTCCTCCCATTCAGGCATCTTGGACAAAAACTAGGAAAGTTCAATTTCAGTGAGATAAGGAAAAACTTCCACGATTCCCTCTCAATCACAATTGAATATTTGAATTATTATATAATGAGAAGGAAAAGGCAGTATATTTAATGGGCACTGTGGTAGGTCTGTGTCAGGCACCGTAGTAAGATCTTTATGTGTATTAGTTCATGAACTCCTTAACTATTGGACCTATTTTACAGATTAGGAAAAACTGGTTTTAGAAAGACTGATAAATTGCTGACAAGACCAAGGTAGTAATTAGCAAAACTGGAATTTTGATTCAGGACTCTGATGACAAAGGTCTTGATTTATGTCAGACTTGAGCTATATTTAAAATATTTTTTTCAACATAGCTAGCAAATAAATCACTCTGGCTAAGTTAAATATGAAACTCAGTATTGGAAGGAAGATACTGATTTTTGTCATATTGTTTTGTAGCGTGGTTTAAAGAGCTAGATTGGGTAAAAACATTTTTTTTTAAAAAGACCAGGCTTAAAAAAAAACAAAGTCCAGGCTTTTTAGTATAATAATTTTCTAGCTATCTTGCTGTCTTGTCTATCTGTTCATCTGTTTCCTTTTTTTGGGTACCTATGGGTAGTTATAACCCAGTTTCAAAAACTAAAAACACACAAAAAATGGCAAGCTCTAAGAGGAATATCTGGAAATCTACCAAGGGAAAAAATATTTATAGGATGAAATACTACTTAAAAGATTATTGCAGCATACAATGAAAACAAATAAACTATTTCCCCCTAGAACATACATATTTCAAAAACTCTGGGGAAAAAATCCTATCATTACTAAAACGGAGAGACTAATTGGACCAAATTCACATTTTTTTTTTCTAATTTAAATGCAAACCTATGAAAGCTGAGATTTTCTTTTAGTTCACAGGGATCCAATATAAAATAAAATACTATTCAGACTGGAAGGTCAAGGAGCAGGTACTATGGTAAATCAAGTTTCGTCTCCAGGGACAACACTTGCTAGCATCTGGTACTGCTCTGAAATGGGCTGACAATTCCAGTTCAGCCATTAATGAGAAAAATACCCACTTCCATGAAATCATAATAGTTTGAATTCCAAGTGTTCATTATCCTTAAAGAAGATGAGTTAAAGTTTTAAAAATCCTTAGAAATCCAAGTTCAAGGCCTTTGTGTTGTCCTCTTTTGCTAGAAAAGATAAATGCTTGAAAGCACATTTTACAAATGCTGTATCAATATTGTGTAAAAGTTTTCAAATTCTTGCATGTTATTTAAATTGCAGCATGAGATGGTAATTAATCAACTTTTATTTTAAAAACACTGTGGTAGTTAGATTCAAGTGTCAGCTTGGCTAGGTGAAGGTTCCTAGTTCTATTGCTGTGCACATGAGCCAATGGCATGTGAACATCATCTGTTGTTGATTATATCTGCAGTCAGCTAGGAGGCGTGCCTGCTGGAATGAATGATGTTTGATTTAATTGGCTGGTGCTTAAATGAGAGAGCTCAATGCAGCACAGCCAAAGCAGCTCAGCATACGTCATCTCAGCACTCGCAACTCAGCCCAGGCCTTTGTAGATGCAGAAAAGAATCACCCCGAGGAAAGTTGTTAGAACCCAGAGGCCTGGAGAGAGGGCCAGCAGAGACCACCCTGTGCCTTCCCAAATAAGAAAGAACCTCAGTTGAAAGTTAGCTGCCTTTCCTTTGAAGAGCTATATGTTAACTAAATAAATCCCCTTTTATTGAAAGCCAATCCATCTCTGGTGTGTTGCATTCCAGCAGCTAGCTAACTAGAACAAATACGAAGATGTGAATGTTCATAATTTAAGACAATTTATTAAGATCCATTATTTAATTCAGAAATGTTTGTTAGTGCTAGTAGATTTTCAGATTTAGAACAAGTATATTCTCGGTTATAGGTTTTAAATAGGAAATTTTATCCCAAAGAAGAATTTTGCTGTTGGCTTGCAAATCCCTGTCCCTCCTCAAAATACCAAAATGGGATTTAAAATGGGGACACAGACACAATCCACTGTCAGTTTTTTTTTAACAGTTTTTATTGTGAAATATAACATATATGCAGAAAAGTGATTTCAAAGTAAAGTTTAACAAGTAGTTATACAGCAAATTTCAAAGTATAATATGGGTTACAATTCCATAATTTCAAGTATTTCCTTCTAGGTGTTCTAATACACTAGAAACTAACAAGAAATATCAATATAGTGATTCCACCAGAAGTCACAAACATTTGTTAAATCCTTTCTTCTCTATTACAACTCTTCCCACTCATTTGCTCATTCTCCCAATCTTCAGGGACATTTAGGCAATGACCATTCTAACTTCTTCATGTTGAAAAGGGGTGTCAACATTCTGTAGTAAGGGGATGCAACTAGCTGATCTTCTTGGAGAGATGGGTGACTCTGGGTTTCAGTGTTTATCTGGCCCAGGAACAATTTGGAAGTTTTAGGTTTCTGAAAAATAAACTTAGTGAGTGAAACCTACCTAGAGCCTCAGATAAAGACCTGGGTATTCTTCAGTGTTTTCAAGAATACTGTTAGTTGGGCTTGGCATACTGTGGCAGTATATCACTGAAGCTTGCATAAGAGTAGCCTCCAGAATAGCCTCTTGACTCTATTTGAAATCTCTTAGCTACTGACACCATATTTTGTTACATTTCTTTTCTCCTCTTTGGTCAGGAAGACACTGTCAATCCCACGTTGCCAGGCCCAGGCTCATCCCTGGGAGTCATGTCCCACATTGCCAGGGAGACTTAAACCCTGGAAATTATGTCCCATGTAGGGGAGAGGGTTATGAGTTTACTTGCAGAGTTAGGCTTAAAGAGAGAGAGGCAACATCTGAGCAACAAAAGAGGTTCTCTGGAAGTGACTCTTAGGCATAATTATAGGTAGGCTTAGCTTCTCCATTACAGAAATAAGTTTTGTAAATGCAAACCTCAAGATTGAGGGCTTGGCCTAGTAACTTGAGAGTCCCTAATGTTTGAGAGAGTATCAGGAATTTCCCGTGTGGGCAAGTTTAATCGTTCTATACTTTTTCTCCAGTCCCTCAAGGAACTCTGCAATACTTTTTAATTATATGCCCAACATACTCTGGAGTGTATCACATTAAGCTGAACAGGATGACAAGATCTCATTCCCAATTCTAGGTTTCATGTATTTAGATTGTTTAAATGAACTGGCCAGACAAGTTAAGTTAGATTGTGTTCTACAGAAAATTCAGGTTTTGGATAAAATAAACATCTCTTCCTTTGGTCTCATACAGTAGGTAATGTTCTAAAATGCAAACAATGTCATCCTTTGCACTGTATATTGATTTACCTTAGACTCAACCAGATCAGCCTTGTTCTTATCTATAATTGAAATCTAATATCTTTTTTGGCTTCTTTAATAGTTGCTGTATGGAGTAATGTTGACTTTCAGAGCTGCAGAACACCAACTCTGATTCTTAGATGTCAAACAGATACCCAAAGTTCCAGGGAAATACCAAATTATACACATACAGCACAGCATCTCAGAATTTAGAAGTGAGATTTAAAGCTCAGGAATAAATGTGACTGCTGTAAGAGCTTATAATCTAGGCTCTAACTTTCTTACAAGTATTTTCTAAAAGAACACATTGTCCTTTTGTTTCTGGTTATCTTGCTCAACATAATGTGCTCAAAATTCCTTCACCTCATTGCATGCAATGAATGCAACAACAGGCTTGATTCTTTTAAGTTTGATATTGGAGCATCACAAGGCTCTATAAGCTATAACCTGTAGGCCAAATCCAGCCTTTTGCCTATTTTTGCATAGGCTACAAACTAAGGATGGATTTTACATTTTTTAATGGTTGAGAAAAATTGTTGTTAAAGAATAATATTTTGGGACACATGAAAATTATAGGAAATCAAATTTCAGTGTCTATAAATATATATATTAATATATATGGTATATATTAATATATATTTTTTGGAATATAACCATGCTCATTAGTTTACTTATTGTCTATAGTTGTCTTTGGCTAAAATGGCAGAGTTGAGTAGTTACCACACTGATGTATGACTCACAAGGCTTAAAATATTCACTGTCTGGTCCTTTATGGGAAGAGTTTGCCAATTCCTGGAGCACCAGAATAGCAGTTTGCATTGTAGGATGGACATGCAAATTAAACAAATGTCATAAGGAGTATAGAAGAAATTTTTGCCATACATTAAATCATCTATTTAATATGGAGAAAGAAAGAACACAAATATTTACTTTAGGGTTTGTTAACTGTAATAGTTAAAAATTGTGACTAGCACTTTCCCATGATAGTTTCTGTCTTGATAGAAGAACCTTAATTCACTCTTGCCACATGAAAAAGTACATTTATTTTCCTGTGATCTTACACAAGGCAGAGATGAAGGAAATAAGGCACCAATCCAAACGCTGAAGTCTTCGTTTACAACATGACTGTGGATGACAGTTGATTTTGATGTTTAATTTTGGCATGGGGAGAGAGAAGAAGGAGGCAACACTCAGTGCCTACATTTGAAATGAAGGCAAAGATTCACGAAGTCTCTCCTTCCTGTTGCTTGTTTAGCTGGGCATGGGTTGTGGTAAAGCTAGTAAAATCACTTCAACATCTTCAACAGCAACAATTCTGGTTCTTCTTAACAGTTCAAGTCCCCTATGCTGTTACTCATACATTCTAATTAATATATCCTTCTCTCCCTGGCCATTTGAAAAGGATGGAAGTGGCACATATGTCTTAAAATTTGGAGTTAATTAAGTTACACCGCAAACTTTCTCTCTGAGAATTTTTAGATTACCTCTTGTTAAAGCTGGAAGCTCCACTGGATGTTACAAAACCAGGGTTATACCCTCACAGCCTAGTAATAGCCCCTAGGGTCATCCCTCCAAAGGGCTAGCTGTAGTCTCAGAGAATATGCTGTATGGTGCTAAAAGGATCCCTAGACTTATAGCCATCCCTGAAGATAGTTGGCTATATGCATAGAAATGTACAGTCACCATTGCTTTCAGCCATCCCATAGCTGAAGGGGGAGATGGAAAAATAAGGGAGGGGAAAACACAGGCCCAGGAATTAGAGTTATTGGTGCCTTCTCACATGTGAAGTATAAAGCATAACACTCTAAATATACAGAAGAGTAACCAAAAATTTTAAAATAAAAACTCAAAATATATTTTTAGATCCTGTAAACATACAATTGATGATATAACCACTCATCTTTTTATAAAAAGAAATCACATTTCTATTATCTATGCTAGGTCTCAAAATTCTGGTCAGATGAAATACATCTGGAACTTATCAAAGCAAGTTAACTTTATAAGAAGCTCCTTGTAGCAAGACCTCTGGCCAATGCATTCTTTACACTACATTTCTACTGCAGTTTACCCATGAACAGTTACCATGAATATTAAAAATGAAGGATAAATTCCCTTAAACTGTCATTTTGCTTCAACAAATTGAGCTCTTTATCTGAAAATTAGTCTAACAACAGCATTCCAAACTTTTTTAGTAAACTTTCAAGAGGCAGTTATAGAAACAGCATATTTCTGTGATATGCCTGCTCCCCTCCTCTGTGCCATTTGGTGTTTTTCTTTTATATTTGCTATTTTCAAAATGAGGTTAAGAAGTTCTATAAAAGTAATTAATAGAGAAGCTAAACATTCTTTTCAAGGTACCTGTAGAGTGTTGACTTTCTGTTAGAACCCAAGGTCCCAGGGTTTTTGTACTTAACAACTTAGTCCCAGTACTGATGCTGCAGTAACTCTTCAGTCATTTAAGATACTAACTTATGGGAAAATAATAATAATGGACAAAGCCAAGATATGCAAGATGGTGTCATAGACCAGGTTCTCCTGAAGGCCAGTAAAATTTATTTGAGAATATGGTCCCAGGCAGGGAAGAAAAGAGGTAAAAACCAAAACAAGGTTGTGTTAAGGAGGTGCCCACCCCTATGGGTGACTGTGCATGATCCTGTGGGATCTTCTGAGAAGATTTTTGAAATATTGTCACAAAACGTTTTACTTGAGATTGAATGGGGAAGTAGGTATTTATCTACTGGCTTCTGCTCCGCATTGGCCAAGTCTCTCCCAACTTCCAAGTTGCAGATGCTGGAATATTGAATGGGTTCTTATGTGCTTCCCATAGGAGGAGGAGTGTCAGAAGTTCCTCATGGCAAAAAGCTAGAGGTGTACTTTGTGGGCTGAAACAAAGATACTAGTAAATTGATTCTGAGCTGTACATGGAACAGGTTGTAGCAGCAGTGGTTGAAGTGAGAGGTAGGACTGAAAGGATTTGAAGTGTACATTGCAAAGAATTGTGAAGGATCTGAGATTTTACCTTATGTTCAACTAATGTTAGCCTGTCATAGTATCATGGCTGTAGGCAGAAGAGATGAGATTTCTGGATTAGAGTCAAAGCACTTTATTACTTATAGCATAGCAGATAGCATGCGCTTCATGCTTATGTTAGTTCTCCTTGCCCCCAAATCCCACAGTCACAATGCAGAGGTGGGCCCAGGTTGACGTGACACACGCAGTAGATTTGTAACATAGTTGAGGAACACTGAGTTTAAGACTCCTCAATCTTTTAAATGGAGGCTATAAACAAATCTGTCCAACCTTTTCCCTGGAAGGAGACACTACCCTTATTTTACTGTTGGCAAACAATTTTGTTCACTGCCCCAGAGTAAAATACTTTCACAATTTTCCAAAGCTGTTTGCTATATAGAGATCCCTGAAAAGATAGTCTGGAACAAAAGCTATGAATAACTTTGCTCTTAAGACTTGCAGAAACATGAGAGATCA
>PVIY010049449.1:0-16721 GCA_004026745.1 Myrmecophaga tridactyla | reverse complement strand
TCTCGAAGTCTGCGGACCCCCCGGGAAACTTTGGTCCATTTCCTCGGGCTTCCCAGCCTCCCCAGCGGGCATCCCTCTTCAGGGCGGGGCAGAAACTGTGCCACCTCCGAGGGTTGCGCATCGCCTTTAGCTGGGTTTGGAGGTGCTCTCTTTTCTGACCTTTCCCAGTAATCCGTTCTTTTCCTGCTGCGCCCTACAGTAAGTTTGCAAGGCCCTTTGCTCCCCCAGAGAAATTCAGTTTGTTTCTCGAGGCATGCAGGGTGCCCGAATCCCCATCCCTAAATAGGAGCAAGGTGATTGCGCCACGGGCATTCATCTTCGGAAGCGGCGCCTTCCAAGGGGCCCAGGCAGGCCCCCTGCGTCCTGGCTTGAGCCCTTGTCGCTGCTGGAGTGGAGGAGCTGGTGTCCAGAGCTCCCCGGCTCTGCACAACCGCTAACTCCACTCTCCCGAGTCGCCAGCTCACTCCCCCGTGCTGGGGCTCTGGCCACCAAAAGCCACACAAGTGTCGTTTGTCAGCCCAGGGCACCGAGCCCAGTCGGTGACATTGCGACGGGTGCCCAGCACTGCTGTGATGGCTTACACAGGAGTCCACGAGACCTTGAGCTCCGCGGGGGGCAGGGCATGTCACCGCCAAGGCAATTACAGCAGGGATATGAAAGACTGCGATTCATTCAGCAAACAGATATTTACAGAGCATGCACTCTGGCCAAGCATAGTTCTAGGCCGGGAAGCAAAACAGACAAGCTCCTTCTCTCGTGGACAGTCAGCTAGTAAGCCAGCCAGACAGTAAACCAACAAAGACTCAAATAAAAATATCAGCTTCTGATAAGTGCGGCAGAGAAAAAACAAACACTGCACTCATTTTCTTCATTTGTGCCAAAACATTATCTCATTGAATCCCCAAGACAATCCTACGTGTTGTGTACTATCCCTACCCATCCCCATTTTACAGCTGAACTGAGGCACAGAGAGGCTAGGTCACTTGCTAAAGGTCACACAGCTAGTAAGTCAGAGGCCCCAGGCTGGAACCTCAGGAGAGCCTGAGAGTAAAAGCGTTCATATTCAATAAATCCCCATTGTGAATTCCCAGCCCCTGACACAATCCTGGCGCACACCAGACACTTCATAAACGCAGAACCCAATGGAGCAACCCACGCATGTCTCTTCCCACAGTAAGAGTGCCGTAATTTTCCAGCTGCAAAATGGAAGCTGTGTTAACCTCCACTGACATCATCAGTTCTGAAGGAGGACTTGGGTCTGGGCTGGGACATAGGCTGTGCCTCTGTCCACATGCCACTGTCTGTTTGGGCAACTCCCCTCCAGAGTCCAGTTTCGCTGGCACATGCCTAAAGGAATTAGCCGACTCAGAGCCTGAGAGCGAGCTCACGCGGCTAAGTGTGAACAGGTCCTGGGAACCAGCAAACCACTCACAGAGGAAAGAACCGATTCCTTATTGGCCTGTTTCTGCCATAAGCAACCCTGGTGGTCTCCCTAAGGACCAGGCAGACACACTCATTTTGCCTGAAAGGCTGTTGCCATTTACTGAAGGGTGCCTTCCCCCTCTAGGCCTCAGTTTGCCAATCTATAAAATGAGGAGAGTGGGTTAAATGTTACTTGTTTTTGTACTGTCTTCCTTGGATCAACAGAACTTTCTTAGAGAGCTACTGAGGAGGGTGGGAGCTAAAGGGTTCTGTTTCCAACCCCTTGAGTCCAGCAAAGTAGAGGCATAACCCACAGTAAGTATGCAATCAATATTAATTATCCTTACTTTTATCTGTCTGATACATTGAGCTTCCATTGAGATTTGGAAAGAGGGGCTATGTCTAAAATATTTGAAAACCAGTAGTATCTCTCAGGACCCTTTAGAGTTTGAGGGGGATCCGAAGCCTACAGGGACTAGGCCGACAGCACGAAAGAATTACATTGGCTGAGTAGTGATTTTTGTGAGTTGCGGAGCCTACTCCCCACCTAGGGAGTGTCCATTTCCCAGCTCCAGTCCATGGGGAACATAATGAGCCCAGTATGGCCAGATTCTCTGATTTTTTTTTTTCCCCAAAAGATCTTGGATATATGGGTTTTTATGTGAAATGTTTCAATTTGTAAAAGATGGTTGTGAATTCAAATCCTTCCAAAACATGGCACAAGGCAGACAAGCATGTGTGGGGGCTGCAGTGAGTGGAAGCTTTCTGGTAAAGCCTGCAGCTTTATTTCAATGTCCTGTGGAATTACCAGAAGTCTCTTATTCTTTTGGAAAATGTTTATTGAGGCTTTACAAGGCGCCAGGCCTTCTGCGAGAAGCTGGGGACACAGTAGTAAGCAAACCAGACAGTCCTTGCCCTCATTGAACTTCCAGTCTGGTGGAAAAGATGGAAAGGAACAGACAACTCAATCAAAGAAGATAATTTCTGAGAGTGGTAAGTGCTATGAGGTCATGTGACCACATAGGGAGAGGGATTCTGAGGGGGTGACATTTGAATCAAGACCTGAAGGATAAGCAGGAGGAAGTCATGGGAAGGCCTACATCGGGGAAGAGCATTCCCAGCAGAGGGAACTGCGAATGCAAGGGTCCTAGGGCAGGAACAAGTTTCCCATGTTGGAGGAATGGAAAGAAGACCAGAGCAGCTGGAGGGTAGAGTGAGGAGGAGAGTGTTAGGAGGTGAGGTCGGAGAGGTGGCCAGCTGGTTCATGGCTTTGTAGGCCACGGAAAGTCATTCAAATTTTATTCTAAGCCTAATGGGAAGTCACTGCAGGATTTTGGGTCAAGGAGTAACATGATCTGATTTTATTTTTTAAAGACGCTTTGTATTTTGGAATAATTTTTTATTTACAGAAACATCACAAAGATGATACAGAGAGGTCCCTAATACCCTTGACTCAGTTTCTCCTGGTGTTACATCTTATATAACCATAACTTTACTCTTTTTTTCCATGATACCGAAATCATAAAGGTTAGATCAAGACATATCAGGTAGCATCAAAACTCTGAAAGCATCTTCACCTAAATAAGATCTGATTTCATTTTCTAAAGATCTCTTCAGTTGCCGAGGGGAGAATGGACTGTAGGTGGGCAGGAGTGGAAGCCCTGAGACCAGGGAGAAGGCCGCTGACAGGTACGGCTTTATCGCTCTGAGCCTCAGTTTCCTCATCTGCAAAGTGGGAATGACATCACCCATCTCAGAAGGTCATTGTGAGAATTTACCTTCCCGCGTGCTTGGGGACTTGGTAAAAATAATGGTGACAAGGATGATGGCGATGGTTGACATTTACTGAGTGCTTACTATGTGCCAGTTTCTGCGCTCACGGCTTTTCCTGCAGAATCTTGAAGCTCATCCTCACCCCATTTTAGGAGTTAGGCTGGGAAAGAAGAAATTATTTGTAATCCTAGCTAGGGAAGGACAGGGCTCAGATTTATCTGACGTCACACCTCCTTCCATCAAACTGAGGAGTCGCGTTTTTTAGGGATGAGGGAAATTGAATTCTTTGGGCCAGGAGTTCAAATGTTCCCAGAATCCTTCTCGGAGGAGGGAGATTTAGATGGGTTCTTTCGAAATCTCTTGAACCATCTTTGGTCCTCATGAGTCTTTGTTGGCGTTGGGTGAGTCTCTCTTTGCGAAGGCCCCAAACGCCCTTCCAGCTCTACTTACCCAACAGACAAATTAGGATGATTATCGCCTTGCTCAATGTTCCTGAGCTTCACAAAATGACTCACTCCACAGTCAGGAAAGCAGCAAGCTGTCCCCGGATCTGGAGTGTGCATTGCACGGCCATTGGAAACTTACTCTGGCAAAGGGGAGCTCACTTGGAACCAGGGTTTCTTAGCCTCGGCTTTCTGGGTCAGATAATTCTTTGCTATAGAGGCAAGGGGGTGGGGGGGGCGCATTGTAGGATGTTTGGTAGAATCCCTGGCCTCCACCCACTAGATGCAGGTAGGACAACCCCCCCCCCAACCCATCCAGGTGTGACAATCAAAAATGTCTCCAGAGAGTGCCAGATGCCCCATGGGGGCCAAAATAATCCTGCTTTAAAGCATTTGGGCCTGCAGGAAAACGATTTTGAAATTCTTCTCCCAATACTCTAAACCCTGTTTTTAAGTGCTTTGTGAAGGGGATACTCCTTATTTCGCTTAGGCAAGCTTGCCACATGCATTTTGTCCTCTCTTCGGCTACTAATACTCATAGCCACCATTTACTGAATGCTTACTGTGTGCTAGGCACTGACCTAGCACCAGCTTTCCATACAGCCCCCAGCTTTATGTGCAGTCGTTATCCCCTTTTACAAATGGAGAAGCCCAGGGTCATCGAGGTCTTTGATTTGCCCAAAAACACACATCCAAGAAGTGACAGAGTCTGGATCTGAACCCAAATCGGCCCTTCACCGGAGCCCACGCTCCCCAACCACTGTGCTATGCTGAGCCCCTGAAGCCAGGGGATTTGGGGACCATATGGGCATAAATATTTTCTAAGCTATAAAGTTCCTCAAGTATGAACTAGGAGAAGCAGCATGGATCCTTGCTCTGCATTCGTAGATTGGAAGAACTGAGTTCTAGTACATCTTCCGTGAGCGACTTACTGTGGGGTCTTGGGCGAGTCATTAAGTTGCCTTAGCAGGTGAAACACGCCGGGCTGGTCCAGCCCTCCCTTCTCCCGTAATGCACAGTAACAGCATCGCTGAGGCCCAGTGCTGGGGACTTCGCATGATCTTATTTTCATCCTCAGTAGTTCCAAACTTTACTTCCGATGAGGAACTTGAGACCCAGCGAGGTGAAATGACTTTCCCAAGCTCACAGAGTAAACAGACAAGCTGGCAATGCTGGATTTTCAACCACAAAGTCTAAACTCTTTCATGTACTGTAGAAATTCCCAAATTCTCTGGTTGGAGATGAAAAAAAAATGTGAATGACCTACTTAACACTTAGGACAAAGTACAGGTTGTTGATGAAAAAAAAATTAATGAAATGCTTTAAATTCAGAACAAAATGCACCCATGGGTGCCTCTACCCACACTCCAGATGGAACGAATGTTAACATTTGGCCATATTTTACTTAGATTTTTTTTGAAGTAGCGAAAGAAATGAAGCTTTATAGCTGGGAACACCTTTGAAATCCTTCTCCATCCAACTCTTTTCTCTTCCCCACCCTCCCCAGAGGTAATAAGTAGCATAAGAGCACTGCACAGGTAATTATGTTCTCACCAGTTTACAACAACATATAAACAGACTCATAATCAACAAGGAATAATCCAACAACCTCAATCCCCAAGGACAAATAGGGTGAATTTTCACAAAGCCAGATTTATTCCATTTGAAAGCCTGTCTTTTATTTGGAGAGTCGTGTTTTCTGACTTTATATGAAGATGTCCTTTCAAATATGAAATGCTGGCGATAGTGTTAGGAAGCTTTTTTTTTTTAATGTCCCATTTGGCAAACGAATAAAAGCAAATCATGAGAAGATGGAAAAATAACTGTGGCATGTTTCTACAGTGCTGCAATGAATGAAATCGAGCTACATGTATAAACATGGATTCATCTCAAAACTAACGTCAAGTGAGCAAAAAAAATCAGCTGGGGAAGGATTAGGACTGTATGTTACTATTTATCTAACACTTGAAAATGGCAAAGCAATATTAGATATTTAGGACAGTGTTTTTCAAATAATTGTGGGGTAAGAAAGATATTTTATGTTGCAACCTGGTACACATATACAAAGCTGTAATGTTTGAGCGAAAGTTTCTCAAGACAATGCTTAACTACACTTATGCTAACTATCCTATCCCATCCTTATTCTTTAAGGGCTGGTTGTAACCTCCTAAATCGATTTTTTTTTTTTTTTTTGCATGGGCAGGCACCGGGAATCAAACCCTGGTCTCTGGCATGGCAGGTGAGAACCCTGCCTGCTGAGCCACTGTGGCCCGCCCTCCTAAGTTGATTTTAAAAAACCTATTGTAATGAATTGAATTGTCTCCCCTGCCCCAAGACACGTGTTCAAGTTCTAACACCCATTTCCATGAATGTGACCTTCTTAGGAAATAGGGTCTTTGGAAATGTGGTTGGTTGAGAGAGGCCAAACTGGATTAAATGGATCCTGATCCACTATGATAGAGTCCTCATAAGAAGGGAAGAACCGGACAGGGAGAGACATGGGGAAGCAGGCCAGGTGGTGACTGAGGCAGAAGATGGAAGTTCAAGGACGTCAGGCAAACCACTAGAAGCCAGGAAGATGCAAGGGAGGATTCTCCACTACAGATTTCAGATTTCAAAGCCTTTGGAACTATAAGACATTAATTGGTTGTTCTAAGTCCCTGGTTTGTGGTTCTTTATTATGGTGGCCCTAAGAAAGCAGGACACTTTAAAGGGTTGCAACCAGTGCTTTGAAAAATACTAGCTTTGTAAGTAGTACTAAGTATTACTTAGTAAGTATTTACTACACCCATGTAGTAAAAGTTTAAAGACACTCCTGAAAAAGAAACATATCATAATCAGGAAGTGATGGAAGGAAATAGAGGGGGTGCAATTTGCTTTCTAACCTTTTGTTTCTTAAGTTGGGAGGTAAGTATGTGCAAGTTTGTTATATTACTTACTGTTTTTAAAATGAACTTTATTGGGGTATAATTTACATTCAATGAAATGCACCCATTTTAAGCATCCGGTTCCATGAATTTTGACAAATGTAGACACACATGTAACGGATACCCCCAAAAGTTTCTTCCAGGCTCTTTTGCAGTCAGTGTCTCCCCAGCGCCCAGCCCCAGGCAACTCCTTACTCACTTACAGTAACTCTAGATTTGTCTTTTTAGAGTTTTATACCAATAGAATCATGCAATATGAACTCTTTGGGGTTTGGCTTCTTTCACTCAACGTAACGTTTTTAAGATTCCTGCTTGTCCATCTGTAGTACTTTCTTTTTTACTGCTGAGTGGTCTCCACTGCATGGCTAGACCAGAATTTGTTTACCTATTTACCTGAGAGGCGTTTGGATTATCTCCAGTTTGAGAGATCGTTTATTTTATGTATTTTTTGATTGTGATGAAATGTATATAACATAAAAGTTTCCATTGTAACCTTTTTAAGTGCGTGAAATGCATCGAGTACATTCACAGTATTATCTATCCTTTCTTAATGCCTGAAATCGTTTATTAAAAAAATAAATATGCCATTTGAAATGGTTTCCAAAAGAAAAAAAGAAAAGGGAAACACGAAAACCGAAAATGATAATAAGTACACCCAGTGACAGCCACCCCCGCCCCCACCCCCGCCCCCAGCAGTATTCTGGCAATTTTTTCTGGCGTGAAACCCCCGAATCAATGCTTCCTCATCAGCCCTCTGGCAGATCACTAAATGCTGAACCACAGCGAGAATGATGATCGGGCATTGAGTGGCAACATCTCGGTTCTTGCACTGACTTGGCCTTTTCTCCGAGGAAATATCGATCACGATAAAGGGGCCTGGCTCTGCTTAGAAGCCTTCTGGGCTCTCCCATCTGCGTGCACTGGAATGCGGCCTTAGCGGCCAGCACGCCCTCTGGTTCCCTTGCCGAGGCTCTGAGCTACCCGTTGATGGTTTCTGGAAGATGTGCTTCCCACCAGCCCTTCCATCTGCCCACGCGCTGGCCCCCACCCAGCTCAGCAGGGACACGTGGTCCGGACACGAGAGAGGGCCTCCAGGATTTATTGCAAAGTCTTTTCTGTCTATAAGTGTGTGCAAGCCTCGTCTCCAACTCCTGATCCTGAAATTAGAATAAACTCATGGCCTGAGAACCGGTTGGGAAACCAAGGTTAATTCTGGGCAGGCCAGAGGGGCTCTGGGTGGTTCCAGAACAGCCAGCTCCGGGCTGCTGGCTGCCCCTGCTCTGGGTTAACGATACTCTGCCATGCCCAAGACTCCATGGCTTCATTTGCCGTGGCTGGGTGCTGCTCTGTTACCTGAGTCAGCCTACTGGGTCAAACCCCAGCTCTGTCCCCTTAGTGGGCGAATGGCCTTGGCCCGACTTGACATCTCTGAGCCTCTATCATCTGTAAAGCAAAGATAGTCCAGGATTGAATGAACTCATCCATGTGGGGTGCCTAGCTATAGTAGGTGACACATAAGGTGGCAGATTGTATTTCCCCCGAAGGTCACAACCCTGGGTTCCCTCCCCTTGAATCTGGGTGGGCCCATGACTCAAGTGCAAGTGTTGCTAGGTGACTTCTGAGGTTAGGACTTAAAAAGCAATAACGTACCCCCAGGACCTTCTTTTCTCTTGGGACACTTGCCCTTAGAATCCTGCCATGAGACCACGTGGAGACGCCCTGTACAGATGTTCCGGTCACAGCCAGGTTGCCCATCAGACATGTGAGTGATAGTCTTCAGACGAGTCCAGCACTCCACCTGTCCATCAAACCACCCTGAGTGGTGCCCAGTGCAGCAGAGATAAGCCGTCCCCTAGAGCCCTGCCCAAATGGCAGATATGTGAGCCAAATAAACGATCGTTGTTGTTTCTAGCCACTAAGTTTTAGGGCACTCTGTTATGCAGGAATAGATACATACAGAGACCACAGTAAACCTTCTTGATGCTTCTCTTTCACTCATGTTTCACACACCCCAGTTATTGGCAAATCCAGATACATCCCAAATCCAACCCCTTCACGTTCAAACTGGCATCATCTCTTGCCTGGAGAAACGAAGTGACCTGTTTCTACAGTCTCTTTTCCACCTGGCAGACAGGGATGGTCTCTTAGAAATAGAAATATGATCATGTCACTCCAAAGCCTCCCTGCTGCCTGTCAAACTTGAAATAAAATCCAAACGCCTGACTGTGGCCTACAAATAGTGCTGTGCTGGTAAATTAGCTCCCTGTGGGGGTGGGATGGGGAACACCGATGTCTAGTGTTTGCCAATTTCCATGGTATAAATATTCTCACTGCAGTCGATTTCAAGCTACCAAGGCAGCATCTCTCAGCTCTTGAGAGCTGGCATGTACCGCCTCCCGCAGCTCACGGCTTCAGACCCCGAAACCTCCCATTCTGCTCACTGCCTGGAAGCCACACTGGCCTCCTTCCTATGCCTCAGATATCCTAGGCATGTCCCCATCCTACAGAAATGCTCATCCCCAGCATTTCTATAGGACCCTCGGGTCTGTTCACATGTAACCCCAGCAGAGAGGCCTTCCCCGGCCACCCAAGCCCCCACCCTTCCATCCATCACACTCTATCCCCTTACCCTGGGTGCTGGTTTAGGCTGTAATGTAACCCGAAAAGCCATATTCTTTAATCCAATCTTGTGGAGGCAGATCTGTTGTGGGTGGGACCTTTTGATTAGGTTGTTTCCTTGGAGATGTGACCCATCCATTCAAGGTGGGTCTTAATCCTTTCCTGGAGCCCTGAATGAACAAAATAAAAGGCAGAAAACATAGAGTGCTCAGAGGTGACACAGAGAGCAGAGATGAAACCAAGACACAGACATTTGGCAATGCGGAAGGAGAGGAGAGAGCCATTTGAAACCAGAAGCCAGGAGAGACAGACAGCAGACATCACCACATGCCTTCCCATGTGACAGAGAAACCCGGACGCCATCGGCCTCTGTTGAGTGATGGTATCCTCTTGTTGGTGCCTTAATTTGGACATTTTCATGGCCTTAGAATTGTAAATTTATAACCTAATAAATCCCCTTTGTAAAAACCAGTCCGTTTCTGGTATATTGCATTCCGGCAGCATTAGCATACTGAAATTCCCTGCTTGCTCTATTTTTCTTCAGTTTACTCATCACTTCCTGGCATTGTATTATGTCTTTATTTGTTGCTCTGTTTTCTGTCTCCATGAAAGCAGGGGTTTTTATCTGTATCCCCACTTCCTAGACCAGGGCCTGGCACATATGAGATGCTCAGTAAAATACACTTGTGTTTTCTCCATAAGGCACATTGCAGCTTTTTGTGCTTCAGAACACTAGACAGCACTTCAGCCCTATGTTTGGGGGCATTTTAAGCAGCAAAATCACCAAAGGAAAGCATAAAAATGCAAAAAAACATGGCAAACTAAAAATACCATTGAAAGGACACTGTTTACAGTATGAGACTGAAACAAGACGTGATGTCACCTGTCCAGCCTCAACTGGGTACGTGTGCATCGGGTGACTCAAAATTTTCACTACTCCCTGCATGTCTGTAAATGATCATGAAAATGCCATGAGTATTGATTTGGGAGTTTTAGCGAGTAGGTCAATTCACAAATACA
Organism: Myrmecophaga tridactyla; assembly: GCA_004026745.1. Taxonomy (NCBI): domain Eukaryota; kingdom Metazoa; phylum Chordata; class Mammalia; order Pilosa; family Myrmecophagidae; genus Myrmecophaga; species Myrmecophaga tridactyla. The sequence goes on along the minus strand of PVIY010049449.1, from coordinate 6,517 downwards.
GAATCCTCAAATAATGAGAATCAACTGTATTTCCGTAGATATCACTAAAAGATAGAAATTGTTTTAAAATAATTTTAAATATAGTAATATTGCAATCACATCTTTAAAAATTAATAATACCTTCTAAATATTGTCAACTGTCCATTTTCCTTATATTTATAAAATGGGGGTGAGTTCTAAACAAAATTATATATATGATAGCTCCTATTCAAGACTATTCAGAACTCTTCTATTTTTCTATTCATAAAAATATTTATGGAGGAATCTTTGTGTTTATTTGTTTTTTTGTATTTAAAAAATAAAAATTAAAAAAAATATATATTTATGGCACACTTTCTAGGTGCTAACCACTCTTTCAGTTTCTAGACTTATGGCATTAAACAAAACACATCCTCCCCCACATGTACCCCACAAAGATAAAAATCATTGCCCTTTTGTAGCAGTGTCTGGGGGGGGTGGGTAGATAGAGGGCATACAATAAACAAGATAAATAAGTAATGTTACAGAATTATTAGATTCTGTAATATAGAATATAGAATGTTAGATTATAATATGAAGAAGGAAGGAGGATAGAAAATCAGGATGATTATCTGCAAGGACCAGAAAGACCTTTCTGGTGGTTTAAGCAAAAAGTTCATTGACTGGCTTACATGAATGGAAAGTGCATGCTTAATCAAAACATTCAGGTGCGGCTTGATCCAGGAGCTCAAATGATGCCATGAGAGCTGGTTTCTCTGTCTTGCTCCTCCCATCTCTCAGTTCAGCTTCCCTCGGCTAACTCCTCTTTCTCAGTCAGATCCTCCACTTCAGGTGGAAAAACAGCTGCTACCAGCCCCCACCCTCCCACCTTCTCAATTCCAAGACCAGTAGAGAAGAGTCAATTCCAAGTCAGCTAATATGGGGCCTCACTGTCAGCAGCCAAAAGGAGTCGCCAATCACTACGTCCGAAGGCCTGTGAGGTTCTGATTGGCCGGCCCGAGGCACATGCCCACCCTGAGCCCTGGAGGTGGGGCTACGGCTGCCCAGACCAAATGAGCCAGTGGTGGGGAAGGGGGAGGCATGAGGAATATCGAGGTGGGTGAATGGAGCAAACGACAGCCGCCCACTCGGGACCACATGAAGTTAGCACAGAGCAGGTATTCCATAATAGCGGCTGAATTGGAAGGGAGTGGTGGCCTCTTTTCTCCAACTTCTAACCTGGCTCTCCTTGGCTGAGCCAAAAAATCATTTCTGAAAGTTGTCTGCAGCTCTGGCCTGGTGTTTCCTGCCAAAAAAAAGCACGAGTCAGGATGCAAAGGCCCAGCTGCTTAATTTAATGGGCTTGGCAGGCAGATGGACAGGCCAGCTGTGAGTGGAACCGAGGAACTAGGACCAGGAAAGATCAGGGTGAAGGGGGATGGGGAGAAGCCCCGACCTTTTGGTGTCGGGCCAGCTCATATGCCTCGTTGTGACCACCAACCGCAGATGGGAGCTGACACTGACTGATGTCTCTGCAACTCGTCCGTTATCTTTAGAGAAGGCAGCAGTTGCTTCGGGTTAGAACAGAGCAGAGGTTGGAGACCATTCGCAGGTATGAGATCAAATGAAGGCTGAATCCCAGTGGTGAGAGCTCGGCAGCAGCCTTAGCGGAAATCTGCCGGGAAACTGGTTCCTCTTTGCAGGACTTGAGGACTTTTCTGGCAGGATGACACATTTCCCACTCCTGCCAGGCCCAGAGCATAAAAACAGTAATAATAATAAATAAAGGAAGATGTATACCAAGTAGCATTAATTTTAGCTGCAAGGAACAGAAATTCAAGCCCATAATGGTTTATTTTTCTCTCATATTAAAACAAGTTCATAGGTGGGCAGTCCAGGGCTTGTGTGGGACACCTACAAAGTCATGAGGAACCAATTTGTAAACGTTTCCCTCTGCCATCTTTTGTGTTTGCCTATGTTCTCAAGGTTTCCAGAAAATTGGTTCTGCCTTTTCTAGTGTGGGTGAACTGCAGTTACAAAGCAAGGGCATGCTTTGGCTCACGGGGGAAGAATCCTAGTACATCACAAGGACCAAGACACAGTGCTAACACTTCCTTTTGGTGGCCCTCAGTTCCCATCGTAGTACAATGCAGCTTGCAGGTGTGCAACAAATATTGTCAAGTGAATCATGTCTTCCTGGTGGCTCCAAACACACCTACAACTTCTTGCTTGCATGGGAGATTGAACACGTGATGATTGTAGGTATCATTTATTGCACACGTTACTTTAAGGCACAGTGCTTAAAGAAGCACTCTGCATGCATCTTCTTATTTAATAATGATTTTAAAAGACCAGCATCCCAAGCTCTATGTACTTTGTTTTCCTGCCATCCTTGAAAAATGACTGCTCTTGTGATACAAAATGACTGCTCTACCACCTGCCATCATGTTTGCATTCCAGCCATGAGAAACGTATAAAAGGGAAATGAAGGACATGCCCCCTACTTTTGCACACTTCCTAGAATTTATATATGCCACTTCTGCTTATATTCCATTGGCTGGAAAGTAAACATGTGGGCATACCTAACTGCCACAGAGGCTGAGAATTGTAGTCTCTATTCTATTCTGGATGGCCATGTGCCCAGGCCAAGTGTGAGGGCTTTATCACTAAAGGAAGAAGAGAGAACAGGTAGTGCAGTGAGGGACAAGTTGCTAGGGAGGGCCTCAGCAGGTCACAGGCTGCTTAATAAATCAAACTGCTATTCTTTGAATGCAGGGCAGAGAGAAAGGCACGATGGTGGTCTGGCTGGCTTCTCCTCTGGCTCTCAAACTAACAAAATAAAGCACCAGCAAGGATTAAGACCTCCCTCCTTAGAAGACTATTTACGAGATGGTCTTGCATTTCTCTTGGGGCTTCCTCCCTTCACCCCAATGCCAACCAGCTTTTCAAAGGCTTCTGTCCTCACTTCTCTCTGTGATGAGTCCCACGAGTATTCTTGTCCTGCCACTGTGCAGGGTTAATCCCATTAGCAATGTGGTCAGATTGCTTTGGTTCATGTCCCGGCTCTGTGGCTTCCTGGGGCTGTGTGATCTCCGGCAAATGGTTTCACCTCTCTGACCTTCAGACTCCTCTTCTGCAAAATGGAGGTAAGAACAATTCTCACTTCCTCTGGCTGATATGAGGGGTTGGATGAGATGATACTTGGGAAGGATTTATCCTACTACCTGATCCATGAACTCTTGGTACAATTTAACCGTTATTATTGCTTTCAGTGATTTGTGTTTTGTTTTTTTTTTTTAATAAAGTGTCTCTTGGGGCAACTTTTTAATGTTTTATTGATATATCTTAACACACAAACAATCCATACATGGTGCACAATGGCTCACAAAATCATCGCATCGTTTTGTATTTATCACTATGATAATTTTTTAGGACATGGGGGCAACTGTTTTGAACCGGGCTGTCCTTCAGAAATATAGTGTGAGCCATGAATGGAATTAAAATTTTTCTACTAGTTGCTTAAGGAGGTAAAAACAAACAGGCAAAATTAATTTTAATTTTATATTTTAGTTAACCTGATATATCCAAAATATTATTTCAACATGTAATCGATATAAGTTTTTTTTAAAAAACGTATTAAGGTTTTGAAATTCCATGTGTATTTTGTGCTCACAGTCCATTTCGATCTGGACCGGTCACATTCCAAGGACTCAAAAGTCCCATGTGGCTAGTGGCTGCGTATTGGAGAAAATGGACGAGCACTTCTGCCTTCTCCGGTTTTCTTTCTGTACAGTCCAGGAAAGGTTATTATGCATCCCACTCTCTGGCGTCTTGGCCGACACTACCTGCCGGAAGCTTCTAGAATATTTATAGGTAACTGATCTTTAGGAAACAGAAAGCGAGACCCTCTCCAACCCCCACTGCCCTCCTTCGTTTTTAGGACCGACTGCCCCAACTTCTATTTTCTAGTGTTTCAGTGGGCTATTTTCTAGTGTTTCAGTGGGAAGGTTCTGAAAATTAGCTGCAGAGTCGGAATGTCAATGTACAGGAACAGGTCTGGAGGGATTCTCCCGCATTGATAACAGTTGACATTTGGGGGTAGTTACGAGGAATGAGGGGAGCCTAAAAGCAGACTTTAGTTTTATTAATAATGCCCCAAATGTCTTTCCATCAAGAATGCATCTGTGCATTACTTGTGTAAGCAAAGGGCAACCAAGAAAGAGAGAGAGAGGTGAAGAAGAAAAGGTAACGAAAAGAAGAGTAGCCATGGTTTGGATTCAATTTCCAAGAATTTAGTGTCAGCATTTATTTATTCATCTATTTCTCTAACTATTTATGGTGAGGGTAAGGTCCAAGAAAGTTTGTTGGTGACCTGCAAAATACGCTGGAGTAAAAGATGGGAGACCCGGATACTAAATCTGGATCTGCCATGCTCTCATTGTGCAAACTCGAGCTTCAGTTCTCTACTGGAAGTAATCCTAACAGCCCCTGCTTGAGTACTTACTATCACCGAGGCACTTTACATCGCCTCATTTCGTGGAGTAAAGTTTCACAGCACACCCTCTGAGGTAGGTTATCATCCCATCCCACAGGTGAGGAAACTGAGGCTCAGAGACCTGAAGCAGCTTGCCCAAGCCGCAGGGTGTCTGCTGCACCCCCACCCCGATCTACACCCCGGCCCACCTATAAGGTCTCTTCCTTTCCACCTGGTCCCTGAGGCTGGGGCTTGAGTTGCAGGCTGTGGAGCTAGAAGTTCTGGATTCGAGACCTGCTCTGCTGAGCTTTTGTACCCCCGTGTTGACCTATGAGCTTCTTTAAAGGCCCCAAGTTTCTAAGGTCCATTAGGAGGAGGAGGGAACAAAAGGGAGTTGCAGGGCAAGACATTTGAATCAGATTATATTCAAGGATAAGCATGGGGGCCACGGAGCACTGGCTGAGATGCCCTGGAACCTTCTGGAGAAAAGGACATTTTTAAATGGTTAAGTTATCCAGCCCATCTGTCTAAAGATGTGTGCATCTGACGGCCTGGAAACCTTGGGTGACTCTTCACTTTACACCCAGTCTTGTGGCTTGGACCCAACCTGAGGGTCCTGGAGGAGGCCAAGGGGAGGGAGGAGAGAGGAAGGTGGGGGGCAGGGATGGAGAGGTTAAGGCTGGGAGAGGGAGACACTGAGGGACAGGGAGGAAGAGAACTTCCCTAAGAGATCAATTCACACAGAGAGATAGGGACTGAGGGAGAAAGGGACAGAGAGAGAGACCAAAAAAATTTGAGACTCACAGAGACGAATATACACACAGAGCAGAGATAAAGAGACAGAGAGAGAGCTCCACGCGAGGAAAAGAAACGAGCAGTTCAGACAAAACGCACCTTCTCACTTCCTTACCCTGCCAAAAACTCCTGGTAGTCAGAATAAGCAGAGCTTTAATGCAAAACATTAATCTCTTTAGCAGGAAGAGTGGGTTTTCAAGGATGTTTTTAATAGAAGTAATGGCTCCCCAAACGGGGATTTATTTTATTATTATTTATTTTTTCTTTCCTCCGTATAACATTAGGAATTTCTGAGAAAATTCTGAGAAGTTTCAAAAAGACAGCATTTGAGTATAGTTTATCTATTGTCTATAAACATCTGGCATCAGCAGTTTCTTAACAGGGGAAGAAAATTCCCAGGAAACAATGACGCTTCTTAATGAATGCTGTGAGCCTAGAGCATACTGCCATATAGAAAGTTCTAGAACAGGGAAGAAATCCCCTTGCATTTCCCATACCCATGGCTTTTGCACTTAGCAGTGGCGCCCCAAGGGCTGTGTAAGAAGGAATTCTTTTTTTTGACTTTAGAACTCAATTTTATTACTCTTCTCTATAACAATATGGTATTTCTAGTTCTGACATTTCACGTATCTTAATTAGAAAAGACACATGGAAATAGAATAACTGTTTTTTTTAATACATCTTTTAAAATTTGAGTCAATTTGTACACTGGAAACATCTTTAGTTTTCACAGTACACTTTGATTTGTAGTTGTAGTTTTATGAAATAAAATGTCTCTGCCTTCCAGACGGATGTGATCTACATATGGAAAAATCTAGCAGGCTAGAAATCTACTTTTTATCTTAGTTACTTATATTTAATTCCCAATTAAATTGTTTTTATTTCAAAAATGTGCTTTATGCATCGTCTTTGACTTTTGCTCAGAGAAATAAATGTCCCTGTTAACACTATGCCAATTGCATGTTGTGATTAGCTTATTAGCAGCAATAGTCCGTATAGTTTTCATAAAGCATTTGAGACAGCTTTTCCTGGTACTAAATATAAAAGGAGACGGTATCTTAAAATATTACCAGTTCTTAATTTTAAATTTTCAAACTTTAAATAAAGAATTCTGTGTCCAAATTTTTCATAGTTTTGCACAGGTTTCCTTTAAAAGTATTCTTTTAAAGTATACTTTAAAAGTAACACAAATGGGAATGAGCTGAGATTGAGCATCAAGGGATGGAAAAAAACCCTAGAATGAGCTGAGAATTAACATCAAGGGATGGAGAGAACCTCCTCGACCAAAGG
>PVIY010049448.1:0-16724 GCA_004026745.1 Myrmecophaga tridactyla | reverse complement strand
GAACTGCCTGAAAATGTAAAGCTGTGTTCCAGTAGCCATGTTTATTGAGGATGATTGTATAATGATATAGTTTTCACAATGTGACTGTGTGACTGTGAAAACCTTGTGTATCATGCTCCTTTTATCTACCTTATCAACAGATGAGTAAAACATATGGAATAAAGATGAATATTAGGGGGAACAAATGTTAAAATAAATTTAGTTTAAATGCTAGTGATCAATGAAAGGGAGGGGTAAGGGGTATGGTATGTATGAATTTTTTTCTGTTGTCTTTTTCTGAATTGATGCAAATGTTCTAAGAAATGATCATGATGATGAATATGCAACTATGTGATGACATTGTGAATTACTGATTATATATGTAGAATGGAATGATCATAAGTTAAGAATGTTTGCGTTTGTTATATTTTTAAAAAGAAATTAAAAATAAATTTTTAAAAAATGAGGGGACTCCCTCTCTCCTGAGAGACAACATTTGGAGGAAAAATCCTCGTATTGGGGCATATGTGGTTATTTAATATTTTCTCTTTCCTCAACCCTCTTTATTTTTGCCAACCTCTCTGCAATGCTTCATGCAGTTTTCCCACTCTCCTTCCTCCTCCTGACCCCTCCTCCTATCTCTCCTTTGCTGCATTCTCTCCTCTAACTGACCTGTAAATGTTAGAGTCCCTTCAAGGCTTGCTCTCAGACCCTCTTCTCTCCTTGGGTGATGTCCATGACTTCTGGGTCATATCCTCTAAGAAGGACAGTACTTACCCTCCACTTTGTCTTCTTTCTCACTGGCTAGAAATGGTGGCAGCCAGTGATCTTGAGACAGAGACCAAGTGTTAAGAGAAAATTGACTTCCATTTTATTTAAGCCACTGTGTGTTAGGGTTTCTGTTGGTTTTGGTTTTGGTGGTTTACATTATTTAACATTTATTACAACTAGTTGGTCATGTGATAAGACAAATATCAAATGGCCTGAATATTGGTCATGATTACAACAAAGCTTAATCTAGCCCGGCATATTACAAGTGAAACTGTGAAGACATGTTTAAATATGTATGAGTATGTATAAAAGTGATATTGGAACAATTATACAGCTTTCAAAAATATAGGGCCCACTAATACTATTTTACCACATTCAGCTCTCACTTTTCTATGAAAAAGAAAAGTTTTTTCTTATTTTTTGAAGCCGTCTGATAACCAGGCAGTACCTTGGTAGGGAAAGAAGAAAACCATAAAGTTTGCAGCAGTTCTATGTGAAGGGAAACAATAGGGAAGCAAAATAAATTTGCTTCTTAAATTTGGCTTTAAGAAGCACTTCAGAAAGAATATTTGTGCTTTAAACAATATTGTATGCAGTACTTTGTGAAGAAACCCACATGTTTTCTTGTTAAGATACTGTTATGAAGTCCTGATAAATCAACATTTCTACTTTATTTGGGGCATCAATACAATGCAACCAAGTGACAAAATGATTACGACCATAAAGAATTCATCTTAGCAGTCAAGTGTTCCTTGGCCTTAAGAAATGTACTCTTGGGCGGGCCACAGTGGCTCAGCAGGCAAGAATGCTTGCCTGCCATGCCAGAGGACCCAGGTTCGATTCCTGGTGCCTGCCCATGTTAAAAAAAAAAAAAAAAAAAAAAAGAAATGTACTTTTTATAACAGTCAATTCTTCTATGTTTCTCATCCCAGGTTCAGAACAAGAAATAATTTTTTATGTAAAACCGCATCATTCTAATGAAGTCATTTAAAATGTGTATTCCCTTTGTGTTTTAAGGTATGTAGCTTCCAACAGGAGTCTTTGTATAAATTTATTACACAATTTTTAGAAAGTATCAACATGAAGTGAAATTTTCATTCATTTATTATGAAACATGTCAATTCCCCTTATTTTCATATATACTGAAATATTGTACCAATCTTTGGTTTCATAAAACCAGGGTTCACGTTATAATTTAAGTTTCCTTTGTCAAATACAGTAATGTAATAAATGTACATTGCCTGGTGGTTTCATTTTCATACATACACAGAATCAGAGTAAGAGAAACTGACAGTTAAACTTACAACTATCCAGAAAAGATATCGTTCTTTCCTGCTTCATTTTAATTCATGTTTAAGTTCCTGTAACATCTCACTTGAGCAACCAGAGTTCTCTTTAAAAAAAATCAGTATTTTCGTGTAGGTCTGAATGAAGTGTCAGCAATACTGACGAGGATCTTACACACTTAGCCGTCATGGACTTGAAGGCAAGTGATCCGCTACAGTGTGAAACGCCACAAGAAGTCATCAACAAGGCAGGAGAGTTACATCAGTCCAATTTCTTCAAGAACTCTATGTGGGGTTTCAGCTTCCTCCTGCAGGAAATCTGCCTGGTCAATGGCCTTGAGGACATTTTTCTTGGATGTTTTCTGTACTTCTCCCAAGAGAAACTTCTAAAATAAAGTAAGCCTTTTCAAAATTGAATTGATCTCAAGTTCACACGCACTGCCAAAAGACTTGTGAACTAATTCCACGTAAGGAGGAATTATCTCCACGGCAATTAGTTTATTGTCCTGATCCTCAATAGCACAGCAAATACAGACTAATGCAGACTAGCGTATCTTTCGTAAACAGTCTTCAGATTTTGCCACTCAGAAAGCTGCACGATAGGTTTACGTGCTATGACGGTTTGAACAAGTTCCCTTGTGATCAATTCTTCTTGTTTGACAGCGGGACACACCGTTTCTATAGTCAAAGCGTTCCTTGATGACTAAAAAGCAACATAAACTGCATTGTGGCCAAAGGCCACAGGCACAGCGGTTGAGGGGAAATCCCTGTTGAGTCACTCTTGATTCCTCTCTTTTTTTAGCTTTGGAGCTATTCTCTCCATTTTTGTTCTTCCCTTCCCAATACATTTTCCCACTGAACTGGAAGAGTGATCTTGGAATGTACCCTGTTACTCCCTTAATGAAAAGCCACTGAAGGGTTTCTAAATTTCTTAGAATTTAGAATCAAATCTAAGCTCAGTGTGGTCTACAAGGCCCTGCCTCTCTGGCCTCATGCATCCCTCTTCCTCTTGTTCCTGGACTCCCAACAGAAGGGTCTTCTTTCAGTTCCTGGACTGATCAAAACTCTTACATCCCCTGAGAACCTTCGCATATACTGCTCCATTGAGACAAACCTGGATCTCTGAACTGTCTGTTATTGGATCTTTTTGTGTACAGCAGCCTAAAGCAAATCAAACAGATATGAAAAACAGAATGGAAATCCAATATGTAAATTATTGGCATGTTGTAAGGGAAAGATAAATTTGTATAGTCTGCTCTGTTCAGTTGATGTTGCCATTGCGTGACTTTAGTAATAAATTGTTGAAATGTGCACTCCAGCTGGGAGGACTGGCTGTCATCCCAGAAGGAAATGTACTTTTTCTTTTTTTTTTTTCAACATGGGCAGGCACCAGGAATCGAACCTGGGTCCTCGGGCGTGGCAGGCAAGCATTCTTACCTGCTGAGCCACCGTAGCCTGCCCAGGAAATGTGCTTTGATAGACCTTCCTTCTAGGTCCTAGGAAGCTCCTCTCGGTCCCTAGCCAGTTCTCAGAAGACCTGAACCCGGTCATATAAGCTAATTGGAATTCAGCCACTACTATGTAAAGATAACATATAAACTGTATGCAAGCAGTTAGAGGAAGGAGGAAAAAGGAGGAGAGTCTTGTGAGAAAAAAGAGAGTCTCATCAGAATCTTATAGGGAAAAGAATGCTCTGCTGTGGATTTTTACTGAGACTCTGAATGCTGTCTCCAAAATTTCCCAGCACTTCTCTTCAGGTGTTGGTGCTATCTTCTCTGCTGATGTAACTATGTCTTATTTTAAAAAAAACTCTTTTAATTACTTTAATTACTTTCCTAATAAATTCTGTTTTCTATATCACTGAAGTCTGTGTTGTCCGCAAATCTGAGCCTATAAATTAAGTAGCCACAAATATAATGTTGCCTTTCATGCAACACGTCTGAAAGAAAATTCCAGAACAAATGGAAGATAGCTCAAGGAAAACTTTAATCTTCAGATGAAAAGGCCCTGCCTGCCATGGTCAGAGCAGAGTTAATAAAAACTGTCCAATACGTGGATATACATGGTTAACGTGAATTTCAAAGATAAAGAAGGGAACAGATTTTCAGGAGGAAAAAGGAAAAAAAATCAACAAAGATACAAAATCAAGCCTCTTGCGTCACAGAATGACAGGATATATAAGCAGGACAGCATATATATAGTTTTTTTTTTTTTAGGGGGAAAGGCTTTGTGTGATTCAATACTGTAGTAGTTAGATTCAGTTGTCAACTTGGCCAGGTGAAGGCACCTAGTTTTGTTGCTGCGGACATGAGCCAATGGTACATGAACCTCATCTGTTGCTAATTACATCTGAAGTCGGCTAGGAGGTGTGCCTGCTGCAACAAATGATGTTTGATTTAATTGGCTGGTGTTTAAATGAGAGAGCTCAACGTAGCACAGCCCAAGCAGCTTGGCATACCTCATCTCAGCACTCACAGCTCAGTCCAGGCCTTTGGAGATGCAGAAAGAAATCACCCCGGGGAGAGATGTTGGAACCCAGAGGCCTGGAGAGAAGGCCAGCAGAGATCACCCTGTGCCTTCCCACATAAGAAAGAACCTTAGTGGAAAGTTAGCTGCCTTTCCTCTGAAGAACTAACAAAATAAATCCCCTTTTATTAAAGGCCAATCCGTCTCTGGTGTGTTGCAATCTGGCAGCTAGCAAACTAGAACAGATTCTATATCAATTCATGCACGAAAGCCACAGAAATCATTTCCGTATGTATGGGCTCTGAAGACTACCCACAGTAAAAAATTCACACCCAGGTATATTATAGATGACTGAAAGATTAATCAAAATAAAACCTTCGAAGTATAAATTATATGGTAGAAATCCTAATGGTAGAAATCCATCAAATACTGAAAGTAAGTCTGAATAATTACTGTGAAGGGGATTAAAAAGGACTGCAACTCTCTCCTGGCAATGCAGAGGCAAACAGCTGCTTCAGCGTGAATCTGAACATCTCCTCCCAGCCATTGGCTGCCGGACGCTCATTGAAGGGAACGATGACTACAAACTTCATACCACTTATGAAGAGGCTATGGCCACAGAAACTGCAGTCTATGCTCTGGATGAAGAGCGCCAGGATTGTGTTGTTTAAAGCAGTGGTGAAAATGACAAAGGAGGTTTCCCCACGAAGCAGGGTGTCTTGACCCATGGTCGAGTCCACCTGCGATTGAGTACAGGGCATTCTTGTTATACAAGAATAAGGAGAACTGGAGCAAGAAAGCGTTGGGTATGCCAACCTGGGTGTTCTCAAATTGTTGTGAAAAAAGGAGAGAAGGATATTCCTGGACTCACCGAGACGACTGTGCCCCATTGCCTGGGGCCCAGAAGAGCCAGCAGATTTTTCCATTTCTCTGAAGAAGATGATGTCTGCCAGCATGTTGTGAGAAAGCCCCTGAACAAAGGCGAGAAACCCAGAACCAAAGCACCCAAGATTCAGCTTCTTGTTATTCCATGTGTCTTGCAACACAAACATCAGCATATTGCTTTGAAGAAACAGCATACTATGAAAAATAAGGAAGAGGCCAAAGAATATGCTGAACTTTTGGCCAAGGGAGTGGAGGTCAAAGAAAAATGCCAGGAACAGCTTGCCAAGAGATGGAGACCATCCTCTGAGAGCTTGTATTAAATCTAAAAAAGAAAAAGCACTGCTAATGTTAAAAATAATTCAATTTTAACCTATTTAAAAAAAAACTTTTTAAAATAAAAATAATTTGATTATTTTTCCTAGGAATATTTATGTTATTCTTAAAGGTAAATATGAACTTGAAACCAAAATAAATAACGTTTTAATAAAAAACAAACGATAATTTGGCTCAATTTTAAAGAGGAAGTAGCTAGGGGAGGAATGGGGAAAAAACATGAGAGGAGGGAGTCAATAGCTGTGTTTTACTTGTGATAATAAAGAAATGCTGTTTGTGATAATAAATAACTTTTGGTTGGAGTCAGGTGCCAACTTGGTCATGTGATGGTACCCATTAGTCTGCCAGGGTATTTCATGGCTGGTTGATAAACCAGGCGCTGGTTTAAATCATTGGTCAATTGACTGTATCTGTAATTGATTATATCTATGATTAACTATGGGTGTGTTTTCAATTGATTGATTCAATCAGTTGGCGATTTTTGAGAAGAACAGAGAATTTTCACTGCTTCTTCAGCCAGCCAGCCTCTCCCATGGAGTTCGTAGAGACCCTTCATTAGAGTTGCCAGCCTCGCGGCCTGCCCTGTGGCTTTTGGACTCTTGCATCCCCACAGTTGCGTGAGACATTTTTATAAATCCCATATTTACAGATATCCTGTTGGTTCTGCTTCTCTAGAGAACCCTAACTTGTACACTGCTCAAGTATTTTTTTCTTTGATTTTTTTTAAAATTAGGCTTACAGAAAAAGGCAGGAAGTAGAGAATTCCAATAAACTCTCACACACAGTTCTCCCTTTTATGAACACTTTAGGCATTAGTATGGTACCTTTATTATAAGTGATGAAACAGTATTATAATTGTACTATTAACTATAGCCCATACTTTACATTAGAGTTCATGGTTTGTTTTATACAGTTCTATGATTTTTTTTAAAATATTCAAGTGTTCTTTTTTAGTGCAACCAGTAGTTAGTAGAATTAAAAATAAAATAGCAACTTTTAATATCAGAAATAAACACAAACCCTTAAAGCAAAAGATAGGAAACAACAGAACTGGCAATGGGGACACAACACAAAAAGACCATAGAGGGTCTTAATCAGGTGAAGTAGAATTCAAAGATAAAAGCAGTAGGGCAGCTGCCGTGGCTCAGCAGGCAGAGCTCCGACCTGCTATTCTGGAGGTCTGGAGTTCAATCCCTGGTGCCTCCTGCCCATATGCAAATTAAAAAAAATAAAATAAAAGCAGTAGGTAATATAGAATATTTTTAGTTTGACAGTGTACAATTCAAAATTATGACGAGAATCTTCTTGCAGTGAATAACAACACTGAGTACATACATTAGAAATATACAGTCTGAAAGATGTATGTTATTAATGGGAATCACAAATAAGACTTCCTCTGTTGGATAGACCAAGTCTGAAAACAATAACTGGGTTGGTCTGAGAAAATCCCTACGCAGGCATCATGCTTCTATCTTTGGGTTGAATGCCATAAACACATCGTCCCTTCCCTCTAATCAATGCAAAATATATACAAAATAAAATTCTCTTAATCTTTTTTTTTTTTTTGGTAAAAACAAAATTTTAAAGGCAGTGCAGACTGCCTTTGAGAACTGATGACTCCAAGGCAAGACTATAGGAACTACATTCAGGGGAGGTTAGGATCTGAAAGGTGATGGCCCTTCTGGCATCCATTTCTAGGAATTATGCCAGTTCTATAAAACTTGGGTCAGCTCCTTTCTACTCTTTCTCACTGCTACTCCCATCATGGGCACAATGGCATGAGAGACAGATCTGAGCTTGACTGGAGTTCCTGCTGTCTCAGCACTCCCCCTATTGCCAATGCTTTGCCTTCTCTCCATTTTCCTCCCTTACTGGGGGCTTGAAAGGTACTTTGGAATGGAAAGCAAAAATATATATATAAGAACAGAATATTGTCCACGCAGGCTCCTTGTAGAATCAGAATTACCATTCCAATGGTTTGAGAGGCTAATGCCCTAATGACACCTGGTTACCCCATGGTGCCCAGAAGACCCAGTCTGCTCCTGGCAGCTTTTTAAAGAGCCATTGGTTTATTGCTATGCCATGACTTGGTCATATTTATGATTGACCAGTATTAAAACTTTCTTGCAATTCCAGAATAAGTTTACCACCTACTTGGCCATGGCTTAGCATGTAAGTTGAAGAGAGACTCCTGAAAGCCCAAAGAGAGAAGCAAGGGAGACTCAATAAGATTAAGTGCTGTTTCTCATCAGAAAAATGACAAGTCATAGGACAGAAACTTGTGACCTCCTCCTCCTCTCCTCCCCTCTCCCCATTGCTGCAATGGCTGAAACTCGTGATCCTTCCCCCCTCCCCTTCCCCCTGCTGCAATTTGTGATTCCCCTTGCTAAACGTTCCTGTAGCAAAAATCACAGGACTCATAGCATGGCTCCAACAATAAGGAGAAAACAGGTCAGAATAGGCACAGTGAAGAAGGAAGCCAGAACGCCAGCGAATGACAAACAGACAAGTCTCCAAAAGCAGAATTCAAGACCAATCAGGAATGGTCAACTTTAGAATATATAAGGAGGAAGACATCACAACGCGGGTGGACAATTTTCTTCAGGCTCTTGAAGAAAGTGTTCCTTTCCCCTCTTGTCCGAGGAGAAGGACACAAATATGCAAATCCAAGAGGCTCAACATACTCCAAACAGAATAGAAGGAAACAGATCCACTCCAAGACACATACTATTCAGACTGTCAAATGCTGAAGAGGAGAAAATTCTGAAAGTATTAAGAGAAAAGTGATTCACCACATACAAAGGAAGCCAAATAAGACCAAGCGATGATTTCTCATCAGACACCATGGAGGCGAGAAGGCAGCAATATGATATATTTAAGATACTGAAAGTAAAAAATTGCAAGCCAAAAATTCTCAATCCAGCAAAGCTGTTCTTCAAAAATGAGGGAGAGTTTAAAGTATTCACAGATAAACAGAAACTGAGAGTTTGTTAATAAGAGATTGGCCCTATGAGAATTACAAAACGGAATGCTGCCAGCTGAAAAGAAAAGACAAGAGAAAACGGTCTGGATGAAGGTACAAAATTGAAGTGTATTAGTAAGGGTAGCTTAAAGGATAAAAAGAGAGAAAAAATAGATCTGACAAATAAAAATCAAATGATATAGTTGAATTAAGAACTGCCTTTATAATAATAACTTTGAATGTTAATGCATTAAACTCCCCAATCAAAAGACGCAGATCGGTGGAATGGATTAAAAAAATATGATCCATCTATAGGCTGTTTACAAGCAACTAATTTTAGACCCAAAAATACAAATAGGTTGAAAGTGAAAGAATTGGAAAAGATACTTTATGCAAGTTGTAGCAAAAAAAGAGCTGGGACAGTGTTTAGTTTTTTAAATGCTGCCAAAAAGCAATATATTAGAAATGGAATGGCTTTTGAAAATGGAACTTACTAAGTTACAGGCCTTAAAAATGTCCAAACTAAGGCACACAGAAAAAGATACCTTGACTCAAGAAAAGCTGATGTCTGTCACATGGGAAGGCACTTGGCTGGCATCTGCTGGTCCTTGTTCCCAATTCCAGTGCTTTCAGCTTCTGATTCCAGTGATTTCCTCTCAAGCATCTGTGGGCCTTCACTTGGCTCCTCTGGGGCAAAACTTTGGGTTCTGGCTTGCTTAGCATTGCATGGGAATGTTTTCTCTTTTAAAGGACTCCAGTAAACTAATCAAGACCCACCCTGGATGGGTGGAGTCACATCTCCACCTAATCAAAATGTCACACCCACAACTGGTGTGTCACATCTCTATGGCAACAATCCAATCAAAGTTTCTACCCACAATATTGAATCAATATTAAAAGAAACATGGCGGGCCCCACAAGATTGGATTAGAAAAACAGACATAGCTTTTCTGGGGTACATAATAGCTTCAAACAGGCACTAATATCAAACAAAATAGATTTGAAATGCAAAATGTTAGAAGAGATAAAGGAGACAATATTTTAATAACAACAGCAATTCACTAAGAAGAAATAACAATCATAAATATCTATGCTCCTACTCGAGGAGCCCCAAAGTACATGAGGCAAACAATGGCAAAGCTGAAGGAAGTAATAAATGAGTCTACCATAGCAGTGGGAGATTTCAACGCACCACTCTCTCCAATGGAAAGAACATCTAAACAGAAGATCAATAAAGAAACAGAGAATGTAAAATGGAGAACTTAAATATGATAAATAAACGCGACCTAACAGACATATATAGACCATATGCTGGGGCACAAAACAGGTCTTAATAAATTTTAAAAGATTGAAATTATACAAAGCACTTTCTCTGACCATAATGGAATGAAGCTGGAACTCAATAACAGATAACCAGAAAGTACACAAATATGTGGAAGTTAAACAGCACACGCTTTTTGTTGTTGTTGTTTTATGTTTTAACTGACAGAACATAACAACATACAAACATGAACATTCTTAACATGTGAACATTCCATTCTTGGTATATAATCAATGACTCACAATATCATCACATAGTTGTATATTCATCACTATGATGAATTTCACCAAGCATTCCAAGAAGAATTACACTTTTTCTGCTCAAAGTCTTCCAAGAAAATTAAAGAAGAAGGAACACTATCAAACTCATTCTATGTAGCAAACAACTACCCTAATATCAAAACCAGGAAAAGATCTTACAAAAAAAAGAAAACTTCAGACCAATCTCTCTAATGAATATAGAAGCAAAATTCCTCAACAAAATACTTGCAAATTGAATTGAATAGCACATTAAAATAATTATATACCATGACCAAGTGGGTTTTATCCCATGTATGCAGGGGTGGTTCAATACTAGAAAATCAACCATTGTATCTGGCAAAATTCAACATCCTTGCAGGATAAAGACACTTCAAAATGTAGCAACCGAAGGACACTTCCTCAGCATAATAAAGGGCATATATGAAGCAACCATAGCTAACACTGTATTCAGTGGGGAGAGACTGAAAGCTTTCCAAAATCAGGAACAAAACAAAGATGCCCACTGTCACCATTGCTATTCATCATTGTGCTAGAAGACACAGCTAGAGGTATTAGGGAAGAAAAAGAAACAACAGTCATCCAAATTGGAATGGAAGAAGAAAAACTGTCACTATTGCAGATGTCATGATACTGTATTTAGAAAGTCCCCCCCAAGAAACTACAATAGAGCTACTGGAGCTAATAAATAAGTTCAGCAAAATGTCAGGATGCAAGATCAACACTCAAATATCAATGGTGTTTCTATACACTAATAATGAGCTATCTGAGGAGATAATTAAGAAAAAAAAATCAATTTACAATGGCAACTAAAAGAATCAAATACCTAGGAATAAATTTAACCAAGGATATAAAGGACTCATACACTGAAAACTATAAAACATTGCTAAGAGAAATCAAAGAAGATCTGAATAAATGGAAAGACATCCTGTGTTCATGAACTGAAAGGCTAACTGTCACTAAGATATCAATTCTCCCCAAATTGATCTATGGATTCAATACAATCCCAACAAAAATTCCAACAGAATATTTTGCTGAAATGGAAAAGCTAATCATCAATTTTATTTAGAAGGATAAGGGGCCTCAAACAGCTAAAAATATCTTTAAAAAGAAGAACGAAATGGGAAGTTTCATGTTTCTTGTCTTTAAAGCATATTATAAAGCCACAGTGGTGAAAACAGCATGGTACTGGCATAAAGACAGGCATATTGAGAGTTCAGAAATAGATCCTCAGATCTATGGCCAATTGATTTTTATTTTATTTTTTTTTACTGATATATATTCATATACCATGTAATCATCAGAAATGTACAATCAATGGTTCACAATATCATCATATAGCTGTGCATTTATTACAATTGACTTTTTTTTCTTTTTTTGTGAGAAATAACATTTTTACAAAAAAGCAATATATTTCAAAGCACACTGCAGCAATTAGTTGTAGAAAAGATTTCAGAGTTTGGTATGGGTTACACTTCCACAACTTTAGGTTTTCATTTCCAGCTGCTCTAAGACACTGAAGTCTAAAAGAAATATCAACAAAATGATTCAGCAATCATACTCATTTGCTAAACTCTACTCTCTCCATACAACTCCACCATCACCTTTGATCCTTCTTCCATTCTTCATGGTCAAGTGATTTTTGACAAAGCTCCCAGGCCCACTCAACTGAAACAAAACAGTTTTTTCAATAAGTTGTGTTGGGAGAACTGGATATACATAAAAAAAAGAATGAAAGAGGCCCCCTATCTCACAGCCTATACAAAAATTAAGGCAAAATGGATTAAAGACCTAAATATAAAAACCATTACCATATAACTCCTAGAAGAAAATGTAGGGAAACATTTCCAAGATCTAGTGATAGGTGGTAGTTTCTTAGACTTTACACCCAAAACACAAGCAACAAAAGAAAAAAATAGATAAATGGGAACTCCTCAAAATAGAATACTTCAGTGCTTCAAAGGACTTTGTCATAAGGATGAAAGGGCAACCAACTCAATGGGAGAAAATATTTGGAAACCATTAAGGGTTTGATATCCAGAACATATAAAGAAGTCCTACAACTCAATAATAAAAAGACAAACAACTCAATTAAAAATGGGCAAAAGATATGAATAGACATTTTTCAGAAGAGAAAATACAGATAGGTAAAAAATACATGAAAAGATGCTCAGCTTCACTAGCTATTAGGGAAATGCAAATCAAAACCACGAGACATCATCTCACACCTATTCGAATGGTAGCTGTTAAACAAACAGCAAACTACAAGTTTTGGAGAGGATGTACAGAAATCGGAACAATTATTCATTTCTGGTGGGAATGTAAAATGGTACAGCTGCCGTGGAGGATGGTTTGGCGGTTCCTCAGGAAGCCAAGAATAGAGTTGCCTTACAACCTGGCAATCTTGCTACTTGGGATGTACCCAGAAGATCTGAAAGAAGGGACCCAGACAAACATCTGCTTACCAATGTTCATAGTGGCAATATTTACAATTGCCAAAAAGACGGAAACAATCCAAGTGCCCATTGACAAATGAATAGATAAACGAAATGTTGTATATACATACTATGGAATATTATTCAGTGGTAAGAAGGAATAAAGTCCTAAAGCATGTGACAACATGGATAAACCTTGAGGATATTAAGTGAAATAAATCAGACACAAAAGGACAAATATTGTATGATTTCACTGAAATGAACTAGTTATAAGATATAAACTCATAGATATAAAATATAGACTATAAGTTACCAGGATATAGAATGAGGCTACAGAATGGGGAACAGGTGCTTAATACGTGCAGAACTTTAACTAGATTGAACTTGAATGTCTGGAAATGGACAGAGGTAATAGTAGCGTGTTATTGTGAGAATAATTAACAGTGCTACATGGTGTGTGAATGTGGTGGAAAGGGGAAGTTTAGACTCACGTATGTCATGAGAAGGAAAGATGGTTAAAACAAAGGAATGTATAACAGTGAATCTTGTGGTGGATAAGGCCCGTGATTAACTATACAAATATAAAAAATTTCTTTTCATGAACTAAAACAAATGTATGACATTATTAGAAGGCGTTAATAATAGAGGGAGTTATGGGAAAAATTTATTGCAAACTATGGACTATAGTAAAACAGTAATATTTTAATACTCTTTCATCAACAGTAAGAAATGCACTACACCAATACTATGGGTCAATAATGCAGGTGGTTAAAGGGTATGGGAGGAGTTAGGTTTTATTTTTCATTTTTATTTCTTTTCTGGAGCAATGAAAGTGTTCTAAAATTGATCATGGGTTTGCATGTACAACTATGTATGATACTGTGAGCCAGTGATTTTATACTTCAGATGGTCTGTATGGTGTGTGAATATATCTCAATAAAATTGCACCAAAAAAAAAATGAGGGAGAGATAAGACATTCTTACATACCAAAAGCTCAGGGAGTTTGTCACCATTAGGCCAGCCCTTTAAGAATTGCTAAATAGAGTTGTACAGATTGAAAGGAAAGGATACTAGACAATAGATCAAAGCTACAAAAAGAAATGGAGCTCTCTGTTAATGACAGTGACATGGGTAAATATAAATGCACAGTACTGTTGTATTTTTAGTTTGTAACTTCACTTTTTTACTTCTTAACAGGATCTAAAAGGCAAATACATAAAAATGATAAACCAAGAGTTTTGGATAGATGTGTAAATATGTAATGTGTAGCAAGAGCTACAGAGAAGGGGTAGAGGAACAGAGTTTGCATAGGCTAAAGAAGTTAAATTGGTATCAAAGCAAATGAGATTGTTATAAAGATGTTAAAATATAAATGTGTGCAGGGTTTCTGTTTGGGTGATGGTAAAGTTCTGGTAACATATGGTTGTAAGGGGAGTACAACACTGTAGATATGATTAATACCCCTGAATGATATGCTTGGGAGTGGTTAAGAAGGAAAAGTTTATGATAGACATATATATATATATATTTCCTCAATTTAAAAATAGGAGCAACTAAAGCAATACATGCATCTGGACTGGATTTAATAATGAAGAGGTTCAAAAATATCATTGGGACATGAAAAAACTGGAATATAGATTGAGAGGGTTATATCAATGTTATCGGTGTGATGTATAAATATTCCCATTTTCTGTGTGAGCCATATGGTGATAAAGTTTGGGAATCATTATATTTTAGCATGGGATCTAGTGAGAGGGGGTAAAAAAGACTTTCTCACATTAAAACAAAACAAAAAACCTATTAGAAGGCTATATTCTGCATCTTGTCTCTGGCCCACCTGTTTAAATTAGATCCTGTTAATTCCCGTCTCTTTGATGAAGTCTGTTACTTTCAGGTGAGCTGGCCCAGCTAGGTGCCTTAATTGGAGGTAAGACCTGGTTAGTCCAAATGCAACCACAGGTGCAGTTAATGCACTAAGTCACTGTATTTTTCTGTGAGGAATTGGTCAGTATACTTAATCTTCCTGACCATCCTGCCTGAAACTTTAAGCACATGTTGCTTGTGTGACCTTGTGAAATGAAACATACTCTTTAACTGGATGCTTATGTGAATACCCTGTTTCTCGGGTTTCCATGCTCTCTCTGGACTGGTACAATCTTTTGCCGTCTGGTTGTTTTCCTTGTAGCAAGTTATATATTTTATCGTGGACTTAAGAAATTTTGTTTTTGTAAAAACCATCTAGGCCCAGCACCTTTTTTTTTTTTTTTTTTTTTTAAGCCATGGTTCTCTCCATTTTTAAGCAATGTTCTTTCATTTTCTTCTTGCTTCTTGGCTTATTCATGTATGGGAAGATGGATCCCTGAGCTAAAAGTAAAAACCTTCTATGAGTGTTTCTTGGGTGCCCTTGGCTTCACACAGTGTGATCTAATTCCGACAGCTTTCAAATGAGAAAATAGCCCCGTACGGCCACAACTACCACAAAGTACACGGGGTTGAACTTGGTCCGCAAGGCCCCAGTTTGCCGCCTTTGGTGATGAGAAGATGAGGTTGGGAAAGAACGCCGGGTCTGGGAGCCTTTCCAGGAGTCCAGGCCGAAAATGCTGCCAGGAGTCCACGAACACCCACCCGGAGGGGTGGGGTGGGCTGCTGCCCAGGACCCTTCCTCACCACAAAGACTGCTCGCAAAACTCCGAAGCATTAACAAAGAACTAACCCGGGAGCGCTCAAGGGGTGGAGGCTGGACAAGAGGGAGTCGAGGACCGGGAATTCCCAGCAATGAAAACCAAAACGATGAATAGATTTGGCCCCTAGGCCGCCCCTCTACCCCGGGGAGGGATCGGACGGCGGAAGGGGGGGGCGAACATGCGTGCTGGATGAACGGCTCAGAGGTCGTGGGGCGCGAGAAAGCGCAGCTGGGGTAGCAGTAAAAAACCCGCGAGGTCTCCGCCTGCCCCTCGGAGGGTGTTACGCGCCCGCGAGGGTGGTGCGCGGCGGGCCGTTTGGGGCGGTTACCGCACAACGTGATCCCCCAAAGCCTCGAGGCAGGGGCGGGCCGTTGCGGCGCGCGGGGGCGTAGAGGATGGAGGGTGCAGCGCGCTCCCGGCTGGGCGCACGGCAAGCTAGGGGCCACGGGGCTGGAGACTTAGGTACCCGGAGCTGAGCGCGCGGCGCCCGCGTCGGAGCCCTGGGGAAAGGGAGCCCTGTACAGGCGGCGGGTGCGGGCGCGGTGCGGACCCGGGGAGGGCGGGGTCGCCACGGGCAGAGACCTCCCCCCTCCCACGTTTCCTCCAAAAGTTTGTACGCGTGAGTAGCGACGGGAAGAGTCGGCGACCGGGCGGTCCGCCGGGCGGGAGGGGGACTCAGCCCGCAATGCCCGCGACGCTGCGTGTCTTCCCAGGACGAGCTCGCCGGTCGGCCAGGAAGATGCTCGAAGTCTTGGTGCTGAAGGTGAGCGAGTATCTTACCCTCGGGGTCCGGTGCTTTGACCCTTCCCACCGTGCCCCCCCCCCCATCACCCCCGCTCCCCTCACCCGGAACCGCGGCCTCTCCGGTGAGAATGCAGGTCTTTGGACCCAGGGGTAGGGTTTCCAGATAAGGTAACGGGAATCCCACTTATTTGAATTTCAGATAAAGAAGGAAAAACTTTTTACCCTGATGATGTCTCAAATAATGCACGGGACACGTGTAGACTAAAATAGTTGTTTATCTGAAATTGAGTTGTAACTGGGTGGTCTGTGTGTATGTTTGCATGAACTAAATCTGGCATCTTTTTTTTTTTTTTTACGGGGCCGGGACGGACTGTAACCAGTTTCCCCCATCCCCCCAACCCCCTCCCCCCGCTCCCCGCTCGCCCATCTCAGTTGCGCCTTGGTGGAGGACTTCCTCCCGTCTCCGGTGCGTGGACGCGGGGTCTGTGACCTGTTCCCCTCTCCCCAACGCAGGTCCTTTTCCTGTAGGGGCTCCGTCCTCCCCCGCCTCGAGCGCGGTCCTTAGATCTTATACTGGTCACTGGGGTGACCTGTAACCAT
>PVIY010049447.1:0-16729 GCA_004026745.1 Myrmecophaga tridactyla | reverse complement strand
ATGCTCATGCTGTCAACAATTCTGAGTTCTTTGGTTAACTGGCAACAACAGAGTGGGAGCTGCTATGAAAGTGCAGGCATGAGTGCTTAGAATTATTGGACACTGCAAGTTGCCTATCTGATATCCATTCACTCCTTCTTATTAATTTCTGTGTGAATCATTTTGGGGTGATAGTGTGCCCAATTTCAGACACTCACACTCCCAGATTTCCTTGCACCAAGGTGGCCATGTGGTGCATACATGGTGGACATGTGGGTGTGTGAAGGACTGTGAGATGCAGTAAAGGCTGACACCTGAGGCCCAGTGGGATGCGTGCACATGCAGGTGTGCGAATGAGTGTGCAGTGCAGCAAAGGCTGGCGCCTAAGGCCCAGCAGGGTAGGTGCATATACAGTGCACATGTAGGGGTGCGAAGGAGTCTGCAATGCAGTAAGGGGTGGCATATAAGGCCCAGCACGGTGGGTGGACATATGGGTGTGCAAAGGAGTGTGCGATACAGTAAAGGCTGGCGCCTGAAGCCCAGTGGGGTGGGTACACATGTGGTGGATACATGGCTGTGAGAAGGAGTGTACTATGCAGTAAATGCTGACACCTGAGGCCAAGTGGGGGGGGGGTGTATATATACACAGTGGACCTCCAGGTATGCTAAATAGTGTGCAATGCAGTAAAGGCTGACACCTGAGGCCTAGTGGAGGTGCATGCACATGTAGGCACGTGGGTGTGTGAAGACATGTGCAATGCAGTAAAGGCTGATGTCTGAGGTCCAGAGGAGGTGGGTGCACGTGTGGTGGACATGTGGATGTGTGGAGTATGCAGTGCAGTAAAGACTGGCACCTGAGGCCCAGTGCGGGAGTGTGTGATGCAGTAAAGGCTGGCACCTGAGGTCCCGTGGGGTGGGTACACGCAGTGCACACGTGGGTTTGCACAACTGGCCCAAGGTGTGGGCACAGGAGAGTCCTCAATGCTGGCTGCACACTCTCATGCTAGGCAGGGACCAGCAGTGCCAGAGCAGGGCTCCCCTCAGTCCTCAGGCTCTGCTGGCTGGGGTTGCATGGGGGGAAGCAGGAGTGAGGAATTTCCCCAAGCAGAGTCCAGCCCACACAGAAAACCTTGACAACATTCCATCAGAGTTTTTGTGAGCATGGGACCGACTCATGGTGTGACCCGGGAGGTGGCCATGGGAATAAGGCCGACTGCTTTGCTGTGGATTGAGAGACAAGCCGGCGGACATTGGTCCCACGGAGGCTACCGACACCCAGGGACAGGCCCCCAATGGACCCTGAGTCGACGTGCCTGTGGGAGAACCCATGTGTTCCCCCGGGCCTCTGCCTTGGGGCTTGCAAGGGTTCCTATCCGAGGTTTCCAGAGAGCAGGGCCTTTGGTGAGGATCTTTCTGAGAAGGCAGGGTCCCCCTGGCCCCCCCCCAGGCTCCCCTTAAGCTTCCCCAGTCCCGGCCCACCTCTGGTCCTCTGACCCAGGCTCATGCCCCAGCCCACCCTGCCGTGACCACTACAGGTGACTTTTCTGAGCATGAGGCCACTTTCCCACTTGTGACTAAGTGGCGATTGAATTTTAGTATAAACCGCCATCATGTACCTTCTTTGTTTCAGAAACAGTAATTTTCTAATTCTATCCTACAGGGTTATTTTATCACAATGAAGTTAATGTGCAAGTTTAAACAAAATATAGTTGGTATGTAGTTAACTATTGTTTTCCTTATGATATTAATTTCAAAATGGGGAAGTTTTGTGAATTCTTTTAGGTGGCATGTGGAGGTGAGTTCAAATTGAGGGAAGGGTCTTTCTCCCTCCCTCCCTCGCTTACTCCCTCCCTTCCTCCATCTATCCCTCCTTCCCTCCTTCCCTTTTTCTTTCTTTTTTTCAAAGCATGGTTAAGAAGATACCAAAATTAAGTCAAAAGCTGAGAGAGAGCAAGCACGCATTCATCTTTCAAAGACTGTACCTAGTTTTCTAACTTTGAAGGAACAGTTTGTCATCCAAGGACAGTGCGTTATAAAATATCCTACAAGCTGGTGAAGTGCCTTGACCAAAGGTCTTCCACATGTGTTCTTGTTTTTGCAAATCTCGTGGCTGTTGTGAGTTCTCTTCATCCCCCAGACAGAGAATGGGGCGTGCTGCCAGCTGGGCTGATGGAATTGTCTGATCTTTGTCAAAAGGTCAGAAGCCTGGTGGCCTGTGGCCGGGTCCTGAGCAGCTCCTTCCTGGTGGCCTGCTGCCCTGCCTTTGTCTATTGACCATTCATCCCTGCATCTTCCCTCTAGTTCCTAAAGAAAAGAGAACAAAGCAAAACAACAGCTCACCTTACTTCTATTTGACTGTATGTGCTTCCAAGGCCTAGTTTCCTTCAAAATGGTCCATGAGAAGCAAGGGAGAGGGGGCTGGTGTTCCTAGAGGACTTGCTCTGTGTTGATATGGCCTCTCATCGAACATTTTTGAGACACCTGGAGCTTAGGGCTCTGGTTAGAAATCACACTCAAGTCACATGACTACTGCAGAGGGCTGGTTCTATGTGACTTTTCATTTTCCCCAAACTGTCTTTTCTAGGAGGGAACTTGCTTAGTTTATATGCATTATATTAGTCTCCTGCTGCTACTATAACAAAGTGCCACAACCTAGTGTCCTAAAGGTTTCTCATCTTACTTCTGGAGCTGAGAAGTCAGGCAGGTCTCCTTGGCTGAGAACCAAGGTGTTGGCCTGGCAGGGCTGCTTGCTGGAACTCTGGGAGAGAGGCCTTATCCTTGCCTTTCTAGCTCCAGAGATGCCCATGTCCCTGGGTTTGTGGCCCCTTCCTCCATCTTCAGAGCCCATGGTGGTGTACCTCTGTGCCTGCCATCCTTCATCTGCCTCAGTAGACCCTAACTCCCCTCCTCCCTTCTTGAAAGAATGGGTGGGATTGGTTCCACTGGGCCATGCAGGGCTGTCTCCCATCTCAGGGTCTTGCCTTGTCACCTCTGCGAAGTCCCTCCTTCTGTGTCAGGTGGCCCAGTAGCTGGTCATGGTCTTGGGGCTGGGACTCGGGTGCCCTGGTGGGCCTCCTCTGCTGCCACACATCTCTGATGGTGGAGGTGCTGAGTGGGTGTCAACAGCTGTTGCTTCTTGGCTGTTGCTTACTGAGAACTTGCCCCGTGATGGGTACTGTGCCATGGCAACCTGGGCCATTCTGATGGCACCCCATTTTACGGAGAGGAAACTGAAGCCTGGAGCGGTTGAGTGACCTGATGATTCCAGCATGTGGCTGCTCCCCCTGTGCCATCTGTCTCATCCCATCCAATCCTGCCCTGTTTCAGGAGCTGCTACCACCATGAGAGTCCCCACCTTGGTCCATAATTCGAACTCAGGCTGGCAGCTGCTCAGTGGGTCCTGGGATGAATTTTGTGCTTCTGAGACTCTGCAGCATGAGCTGCGGCTGGGAAGCTGGCCTCAGTTTCTGATTTCACTGCTTCAACCCTGGCCTTGTTTGAATTCACTGTGTTTTCTTGCAGACAGTGCATGGGGATTTAGGAAGGATTAAGGTAAGCCTTTAGTGACAGATAAACATCCAC
Organism: Myrmecophaga tridactyla; assembly: GCA_004026745.1. Lineage (NCBI taxonomy): Eukaryota > Metazoa > Chordata > Mammalia > Pilosa > Myrmecophagidae > Myrmecophaga > Myrmecophaga tridactyla. The sequence goes on along the minus strand of PVIY010049447.1, from coordinate 13,168 downwards.
AGAGCTTGCGAGTGCCACCCCGTGCTGCTCTCAGAGGAGAACACACGTGCATGGAGGGTGGGTGCATGCCTCCGGGCGAGATGCGCTGGTGTTCAGAGAGGTGCTCTTGTCCTTTGAGCGGGTGCATCTCCCATTCAGGATGCATTTTCAGTAGTGCCAGGCTCCAGGGTGTGTCCAGGGAGAACCAGACAGGTGAGTAGCCTGCAGCTTCCAGCAGCTTGCAGGGGTGCAATGCCCAAAACCATGTGTCTGACTTGTAGAATTGGTGGATTTTTTGCTTTGCATTTGTTTGCCTGCACAAATGTAAGTTTGACACTGTCAGCATCAATTGGGTTGGAAAACCTGAGGAAACAAGCTTGGTAAGCAGGAAGTCCCCAGCACCTGCCTCCAAAGGGCCAAGGCAGGAAGGGATGCCAATTGAAGCTCAAGGCAGGGTGCAGAGGGCACCTGGCTGGAGGGTGGCTGGTTGCATGGGTGCCCTCTCTGCTCTGGGCCTCACTTTCCTTGTTTGCAAAGCAAAGGGATAAGATTTTGGGGTGCGGCCCAGGAGCACCGACCTTGGGGATGCTTTCTAAGTCCAGCAGGCTCCTGGGTCCTAGCAAGACCCACGGCCATGGGTGGAGTGGCGTCCACATCCACACCAGGCCTGTGACGATGACATTGATTGAGATTAAGTTAAGAATCTTCAGATGAGGCCATCCTGGAGTCCTCAGGTGGGCCCTAAATCCAACGGCAAGTGTCCTTATAAGAGACACGCAGGGGAGACGGCCATAGGACAACGGAGACAGAGCTGGGAGCCATGTGGCCACAAGCCAAGCACCTCCCAGAGCCCCCAGAAGTCTGGAGAGGCAGGAAGGAGCCCCCTTGCAGACCCCAGAGGCAATGCAACCCTGCTGACACCTTGATTCTGGAATTCTATGCAAGAATATTTGTCTGTCTTGTGAACACCCCCAGGGTGTGATCATTTGCCGTGGTGGCCCCCAGCAAGCCAAGATGTGTGGGGCATGGGAAATTCTGGGGATGTGGCCTGGAACCATCTCCAGGGAGAACCTGATGGTCACGAATGCTTGAGGACGTGGGGTTTCAAGATTTTTATCTTCACCATTCCAAGGGTCAGCAGTCCTGGTGAGGACACTGCAGCCCAGGAGCATGTCAGCCGAGGTGCCCAGGCTTGGGGTGCAGCTCATGTTGTTGGGCTGAAACAGTGCTGTGCGTGTCATCTCCCTAGAAAGGCAGAGGAGGCACTTTAATGTAGACATAGAGTAGTTGGTATTATAAAGCGTGACACAGAGTGATTTCATCAGAATTAAAATGTATATGGCACATTTGTTTTCCTCCCATTGTCTTCCCATCAGATGGGAACTTAATGAGGATTACTGCACAGATAATATTGCTGAGATACATTGTAAATATTTTATGACTCTAAAGGTCCCCATTTGGGAATGGGTTGTTGAACAGGCAGCACTGCTGCTAGGGTGGAAAAGGCTCTCCCACTCCACCGATGAGCTGGGGAGGTGCCTGCAGCGAGGAGTGGGGGACCCCCACAGGAGCACATCCGTTGTCTCCGCGAAAGTGCTGAACTGGGGAATGTGAAAAGGCTGCCCCTTTGGGTCCGGGCATCTCCGTCCTGACTTGCAGGCAGCCACGATCCGCTGTGGGGCTGCTTGGCCTTGCTGACAGAGGGAGATGTACATAGTGGCTGCTAAGCCCATTTCCCAGGGCTCCCGGCCAGGCCCAGGTCCTAGTCACTTCTCCAGCGCCTGAGTGGCAGTGGGGGCTGTGGTATGGATGGGGGCCTATTGCACGTGCTGTGTTTCTTGGGTCTGTGGTTAAAGGGAGGGTCCCTTGGGGTACCCGTGAGGGGTGAGGGGCTCTGGGAGCAGAGGGCCATGATGGCCCACAGTCTAGCAGTACCAACTCTCTTTTTGGATGGGCAAAGGGCACCCAGGGCTCAGTGCTGGAAAACCTCAGGTCCAGGCCTACCTCTCCAGTGTGGGGTCTACAAGAGGCTCCAAGCTCCCAAGAGAGGAAAAAGCCCCTTTTACTGGTGTGTGGTCATTAGCCCCTTCAGGTAGCTCAAGCAGAACCCAGGGACAAGGCCCACCTGCCGAGCAGGGCAGGGAGGGCCAGGGCTTCGCAGGTAAGTGCTTCTCCTTGTTTGTCCCTGATGCTCAGCTGGGCTTGCATGCTGAGCATTTTAAATGGAAAGATATGTTTTTCCCTCTTTCCTCTTTAATGGGTTATTCACAGCTATCTCGTTTGGAGGGGACCCCACCATCATAAGACTAATGAATTCTGCAAATAGGGCAACTGCATCCTCCAGCAGCCTTTGGCATGTTCCAACGCCTGCTCCACTCGAGGCATTGATAGAGCAGCTGTCACTGATGGAGCCCTCTCTGCAGCCAGCACCTGCCCCTCTGGAGTAGCCCTCCCAGCCACCCCCCCAGGCGGGTGGTGCTGGAGCTCGGCCATGTGGGTCACCTGCCAGGTCCCCACAGTGGGTACCAGGTCAGCTAAGATTTAAATGGGGTAGCCCTCTCCAGAGGCCTGTCCTCAAACACTGTACCCTGATATCTCAGAACCAGACTCCCCCCAGGTGGAGAATGGAGCCTCCTGTGCCCAGAGCATGGGTTGCAGAGTCTTATAAAGCATTTGGCCCCCCTGTTACTAGCTGCATCCAGACCAGTTTTGGGGCTCTGTGCTCTCCCATGTCCCCTTCAGGAGTGGGAATGACAGTTCCATTTCATAGGAGGATGCAGTGTATAAAGCATATTGTGCCCTCCCCAGCCTGTAGAAACTCCAAATAGGGGCCAATGCTATTGTCACTTATGATACTTTTTAATGTAAACACACAAGGTGCTGCCAGCTCCAGAGCCTGGCCTGGCCAAAGACTCCTGCCCATTGCCTTCTTACAGACCTTTGTGATACCCCCATCCAGTGCCATGTCCTCCCCCCCAGGCCTTTGCATGATCAGCTGAATCCACGGGTCACGAGGCGCTTGTCATTTCTGTTGTCAGTGGACAAGCCCCAGTTCCCCAGGTGAGCCAGTCCTGGAGTCCAGCCCTTAAGACATGGCGAGCGCCAGCTAACCTTTGAGGCAGTCATTTTTTCCATCAGATGGGACTTTGATTCAGAAACACTTTTGTGGTTTTGCATGGGGGATTATTTTCCTTATTGGCCTTTCCTTTCTGAATATGTGGCCAGAGACATTTTGGCAAAAGGCATGTTTTTAATAGTGAATAAATAAATGATGGAATGGCTTATTTAAAGCTCTGTAGATCTCAGTATGTGTGTGTGTGTATGTGTGTGGAGGAGACAGCACACCAACGACAGTTATTTATTAATCGGGTGTTGGTGTAATTGGATTGTGCTGGGTCATATTTAATGCTTGAGCATGGGTGAACCGAGAAAGTCAGAAAGTAAGTGACTCCAAGACAGCCTTCTCTATGGGTCCTGGCTGTTGAAAGTGGTATTTTATTTTTTCTTGAATTAGCTTGTTCTTTGCCACCTCCCCCCAGATACAAAGAAGGGATTATAAAATGTGTCTTATCTAGTTCTTATATTTTAAGATAAAAACAGAATGCTAGGAAAGGGCTGAAGGCTGTAAAATTGTGATCTAAAGTATGTAAAATTATAGGATTTAGGCTTTCTGGAGAACAGAGAGCCTTCTTGATGAAGGATGGCTATGACTTGCCTTTTTTTTCTTAAAGGAGCTGGACAGATTGAGGATTGAGCCCTACAGAAGTAGAAGATAAACTTCCACAAAGGGGCAAAATTGAGATATGTGCTTGAAAGTTTACGACTGGTAAACGCCAATTTTCTAAAATCCTGACTAATAAAAATAGCTTATAAGACATAAAAAGTCATGCTACCAAAATTACAGAGGCCTTTGAAATGCATTTTGAAGTCACAGATGGTGACTTTGGAACTGGTGTGCACGGATGACATGGCCTGAGTCTCAAGTGGTATCTTTTGGGTGAGCGTGCTGCCTTCAGGAAGGCAATGGAGCATTCAACTGGGGTATTTTTGGTTTAATCCTTGGACAAATATTTGGAATTGGAAGTCCTAGAAACTGTAGACCCATTTTCATTATAGCAGGTCTACCTACCTCGATCAGCCTCAACTGTACCTGTGGGTCTGTGATGTGGCCCTACTGCCAGGGTTTGCGTTTTGACACTAGAAAGCAAATTATTCTCTAAAAATCTCAGATTTTTAAATGGCAGTGACAGACTCTGGGTGTAGTCCTGTGAAACCAGAATGTGTTCCTCCACTATTTAAGTTGGAATTCCAGTACACAAAGATTCTGGAACTTTCCAGAGTTTCACGGTTGAACGAGATTGGGAAATGAAGAGCTCCTCATTCCAGCCCCCCAACCCCACTCGCCCATCTCCTTTGCTCTGGGTGGGTGCAGGGCTGAGTGAGCAGAGAGTGCCTGAACAATCAGTGGACACACATAGAGCCCGTTTAAAAAAATAATTGTTGGCAGCATATTCATTTCCAGGCACCCCTTGTATCTGGTGTCCTCCACCGTAGGCTGAACAAGCCCATGGACAGCGGTGCCCCTTCTTCCTAAGTGAGAGAAGGCTGCCATTGTGTGCACCCCTGTGCCAGGCTGCTGTGCCTATCCCCTTTTAAGCAGGACTGAGCAACTGTGCAGGCTGGACCTGCCAGGCCCCTGGCCCTGCTGCCGCCTTGGGCTTGGAATACCCCATGCCATGCCCCAGGCACGCCTCCCTGAAATTGAGGGAAGAATTGGATTTCTCAGCACCGTGGACCTGGAGGTGGTACTTCCTCCATGCCATATGAGGGGGCATGCCATGGACAGGGCAATCCTGTCCCTGTGCAAGAACATTTGGGAAATTAAAATGTGTGGGTGGGCTCATCCCCACCCCCTACCCCAGGCCAGGGATTGGCATGGACGAGCAGGTGGGTACTTCCGGGCACTCCCATGTCACCAGCTTGTCATTGCATTTGCTGTGCTGAAAGGAGGCAGCTTGACAGAATGCCCTCTGGGGCCCAGGGCAGCAAGAGAGGGTGGGATGGAGAGTGGGCTGGGGAGTGAGACGCTGTCCTGGTATGTGGTCACATCCTTCTTTCACTTAAAACTGTGTCATTACATTAATAAGGATAAAAATAAATAAGTAATAAGGGGAGGTAAAGGGTAAAAATTGGATAGATTGAAATACTGGAATCCCGTGAGAGGGAGGATTCAGGGGTATGGAATGCATGAGCTCTTTTTTTTTTTATTTCTTTTTCTGGAGTGATACAAATGTCCTAAAAATGATCATTGTGAAGAATACACAACTATGTGATGATATTGTGAGCCATTGATTGAATAATATGGCTGGACTCTATGTGTTCAGATATTTGTCAAGAAAAATATATATATTTTAAAAAAAGTCATGTCACTGGTGGCTTTCTCTCCCACTGCAAAGGAAACACTGAGAAGAGGGTTCCTTTACAAGCCAGGGCTCTGTCACTTGGTGGTGCCCAGGCTGCAGCTTGCCACACCCACAGTTGTGGAGACCTGTCCCATTGTTGGGTTCCCAAAGGAGGATTCTGGAAGATATCTTTCTAGGGTGTGCAAAGGAGAAGTCCCCCAGCCAGGTTCCTACAGAAGTGGCATCAAGGAGACACTAATTAATCACTTCCTCCAGCCCAGGGGGAGCAGAGGAACTGCTCTAGAGATAAGGAGGCTGCTGACTGTCCCGCCTATCTGTTCCTTCTCTCTAGGCAGAAAATCACATTGTTTCCTCACTTTGATAGGTGGTTATTTTATCAAGAAGGCTTCCCCTCCATGTGGTTATCTATGAATTGTCTTATTGCATTTCTCCCTTATCAGTTGAGAAATAAGATTATTTCCCTATTGCTGAAATGCCATGTGGGGCAAAACTTGTATTATTGGAAAATGCCATCATCAATGAGTGCTTCTATTGCAGAGATTCCCGATTATTCTCTCATTCACATGCCGGCGGTGAGGTCGTGCCGAGCTCTTGGACACTTGCTGTTTGGGCTGAGAGAGTCCCAGGTTCTGCGTGTCACCCAGCAGCTGCAGAGGCTGATACTTTATCTGTTTAGTTCCAACATATTGTGCTGTTAATCTAAACTCCTGTCTCCCAGTGGAATTGCTCTTCATGAGAGTGTAGCTTCTCTCCAGAAAGGAATTTGATTTTTGATGTAAGAAAAAGGATTAATATAGTTGGATTCTGATAAGCCCGGCCATCTCGTGCACCACCGATGCTGTCCCCGCTCTATCATTCACAGACGCTTTGTTACGCAGCGGCACTGCAGGGTGGTGATACAGGCATGCAGAGGTAATTGTAGTTTTGCTATTTAAAAAAATAAGTCTAGCGTTTTGCAGTGTTAATGTGCTAGCCCGTTGAGGGAGACCTGCAGTGCCTGACGTTCGGGACAGAAAAACCCCGTCTAGTGGCTTGGCTTGGATCCTATTAATTCGTTTTTATTTTTCCGAGAATCAGTTAGTCTTTTTTGTTTGAACTCATCTGTGGCAGTGTAAGACCAGAAGTGCAGTTCTGCAGCTTGTAGCTTCCAGAGAGTGTTCAACAATTCTGTGTTCTGCCTCTGCTTTTAGATGATCTTGAGCTTCGAGGTTAGATGTGTTCAGTTAGACACAAGGCAAAGAGTTTGAACTTTCTGTTCAAGGTGATTGTGCCAGTTTGAAACCATTATGTACTCCAGTCATGTTAATCCAGTCTTGTGGGGACAGACCTATTGCTGGGGGGGACCTTTGATTAAGTTTCCATGGAGCTGTGACCCTGCCATTCAAATTGGGTCATAATTGACTTACTGGAACCCTTTAAAAAGTGAATATTTTAGAGAGGAAACCAGACACAGACATTTGGTGATGCTTGGAGAGCCAACACGTCACCATGTGCCTGACAGAGAAACCCCGGACACAATTGGCCTTTCTTGAGGGAAGGTGTCATCTTGCTGATGCCTTAAATTGGACATTTTCATGGCCTTTGAACTGTAAATTTGTAACCTTCTAAATCCTCATTATGAAAGCCTATTTCCAGTATGTTACATTCTGGCAGCTGCTAATCCCAGTGACTTACCTGGGGACTGGGGAAAGTACGGATCAGGAGGCTGCACCAGAGCTGCAGATAATGAGGTGCCCTGTGCAGCATGAGGTCCTATAGTGCTGTCATCCTGCCTGCCTAAAGGAGGTGGTGCCTGAGATCCCCAGCACCCTTGGGAGCTGGCGTTTGTTCGGTGACCCTCTCTCTGGCAGAGCTGCATCCTGTGACCGAGTCAGCTACCCAATGTGCTGGACATCGTGGAGGCCCGTGGAGGTGGCCCTGGTTAAGACAGCCTGGGTCTGACATTCTCTCACAGCGACTCCAAGATGCCCCCTGAGTTAGGGGCTGTTGGGCACATGGGGGCATGGGGGCAGCAGGACACCACATTCCTCATCAGCAAATCATATTGTTCATTTGGGCTTTGCAGTTGGCATTTTACTTCCAAGATACCCATGGGTCCCTGGAGTCCCAGAACTCAGAGTCACTGCTGGGGTTGTAGTGCAGTGGGTACAGGGGACAACTTGAGAATTTTAGACCCTGCAAGCTTGGCAGACTCCTGCGGGGCATCCAGTGGTGCCACTGCTGCCCTCTGTGCCATGGTCCCTGGGTCGGTCCCTTTTCCTCTGTGCCACACCCATCCCTCTAGGTCTCTTCCCTGAACTATCTTTAAGGAAGCTGGAAATTGCTAAGCCCTTTTCTTTGTTCCCTTGTTTTAGCTGCCCCCCGTCTACCCATCTTGCACCTCTATCTGTGGGGCTCTTTTAGGCATCTAGGTCCTTGGCATTCAGGTGGCACCTCTCCACCCTACCCTCTTTGCTGGCTCCCCCCCTCCCTTCTGTCTGGGCTAAGTCACATTAATTATTTCTACCTCCCTTGCTCCTATTTTTATTAAGACATGTACACTATACTGTGGTTTCCTCCACAGCTACCCAACTCAGTCTTATTGTGGGCGTGCATGTGTGTGGGAGTGTATGTGTGTGTGCATGTGTGTGTGTGGGGGGGGTTCTGGCTAAAAGCCAGAGAAGTGAGCATGTAAGTGGGGGTGGGAGATGGAGTAGGAGAGAGAGCCAGATGTTCCAGCACACCCCATAAAATCTCTTCCCAGGGAGGAATCTTGCAAGGGAAAGGAGATGAGCTTTCTCCCACCTCTCAGAGAGGGGGAGAGTCTGGAACTGACAAGCAAGAAAATATGAAAGCATGATAATTGGAGAAGGATGGGCATAAAATGGAAAAGCCAAAGTATTTTTCATTTGGAACCTGGGTATTAGGGCTTACTGAGTTTATTTATTAAGCCATTTCAAAGTAAAGTAAGACAAATGAGTCTTAGTCTAATGAAATTGGCCCTCTGTGGGCTGTGCTAGCTTCAGGTATCTAGAGCATAATTGGATAACAATGACAATTATTGCAGTGGGAGTTTTAGTATGGGACAGCCTCTTCCTCGGTGCGCTTGCTGCTTAGCCTTCTGGTAAGGCGGGGACAGGGCTGAATTCTCCAGCTCCAGTTTTGACTTGGAGCTGCAGAGAAAGTGCCTGTCAGCCTGACCGAGTCCTTGCATTTCAGACCCTGGCACTGTCCTGCCATTCAAGTCCTGTGTGATAATTTGGACAAAAAAAAGCCAACCAACTGCCATCTGGAACGTTTCACTCACTGGGCTTGTTTAGCTGGTCCAGGCATCTGAAGCTGGGCAGTTATCAGGGGGTTGGGGTCAAGGAGGCCCCATCTTTACTTCTGCCCTGTTCTGTTCTTTTTTGTTGTTTTTTGTTCGTTTTGTTTTGTTCTAATCATGGGACTCACTCTCCATCCCCTGGCCATGTCCTTCCTTCCCCAGACCTTCCTCTCTGCCTAGATCATTTCATTGCTGAAAGTTGGGTGCCTCTGTAAAATTATATTGACCTGAGAGAATTGAGACCGAGAAGTGCCCATGCGCTTAAATGTGCAGGAATCAAGCTGCTTGGCCAAAAACATTTTATTGATTCTTCTCCTTTCACTGCTTTGCCGCCCTGAGGCTTCTCCGGATGGGAAGGTGATGGTTTTGTGTTGCGCCCGTGGCCCGCGAGTGTGTGTTTGTAGGCTGAGGCCATGCTCGGTGTCGACGTCCTGACAATCAGGCGACAGCTCAGGGTGCCCTTCCTGCCACAGGGTGGGGGCCCTCCTCTCCCAGGACCAGGGAGCCCTCCTTTGCCCACTGGTCCACAGCCCCCCACTGAGCATACAGCCTGTCCTTGCACACACGCTCATGGCGTGCTCACAGAAATTGTTCCGAGGTGACAGTGTTCACAGTGCAGGAAGGAGTAGGGAAGCTGGGACCGTGGGTGTGGCCCGCAGCAGGTGTCTCCTCCCTTTGGAGGAAGCATGGTGACCCTGCTGGGTGCTGCCTGAGTGATGAGCCTTGGGGGGCAGTGGCTCTGGGGAAGGGCTGGGCCCTGGCTGGGCCTGAGCTGCTAGGAGACTAAGTCAGCTACCCTGAAGGGTCTGACTTGACCATCACTTCTAAGGCTGCCGGGCTTTAGATTCCAATGTCAAGGGCCCTTCCCTGGGGAGGTTCGCTTTTAACTGGCAAAGCCTTCCCCACAGTGTCGCCACTGCAGAGGGTGGCCTGCTGGATAGAGATGCGGTGTGTGGGGTCCGGGGGTGGACTTGCTTATGGCTCCCTGCCTCTCTTTCCCAAGGGGCTGCCCCATTCCCTTAGATGGCTGTGACCGAAGTCCCTGGGGGCCACTGCCCCTGCAGTCTTTGCAGCAGTCCAGGGGTTTTATGACGCACACAGTGCACTGGCCCCCCCACCCTGCTGGCCTCCGCATGGGCCTTTCTGCCCTGTAGGGTCTCCTGCACATCCACACTTCCCTGCAGTGCCGGGACGAGCTTTATAAGCCCTCCTGGGGCCTCCTCGTCCTGCCCCCACCAAGCCCCTGGCTTAGCCACGTCCCCTTTGCTTCCTGGAGCACCTTCTGGTCCTCATACTGCTTGCAGCCTCCACTGCTTTCTCTCCCGGACCCCACTTCCTCAGCTCCCCAACCTGCCATCACCCTCCCCATCCACTTGCTACTGGGTACAGCAGCTCGCTGAAGACACCGCTCCCAGCTGGAGTTCTTGCTCCTCTAGCCCCCATTTGTGGACCCCTCCCCTGGGACAGCATAAACCCCCTGAGGGGGCAGACCGTGTCTGCTCTGCAGCACCCCAGTACATTGGGGTATCCCAGGGAAGCCAGCAGTGCTGTATATCCCACCCTGTCATCCCCAGAGCCCTCCCTTCAGTTCTCCGTGATGTCAGAGCACCACCGGCCTCTCCCAAGTGCAGCTTTTGGGGCTCCCTGGTGCCCCCTTGCTGGAGTCCCCTTGTCCTTCTCCTTGCTCTGCCCTCTCTTCTCAGCTCTGGTGGCGAGTCCCCACCCCTGCCCTCCAGAGGTGGGACCAGATCCCCATCACTACCCCTTACTCCTTGCTGGGGACCTGTTGGGGGCTTGCTCTCTTTCTCCACCATGAGCTTCAGCTCCCAGAGGTGAGGGGACATTCCATGTGCTGCAGCCCCTGTGTGGTTGGTTCCCCCAGCCCCTTGGCTCCTGCACAGGGCACTTCCCACACCCAGAGCCTGGAGCCACGGTGCCCTCGATGACTGGGGATGCCAAAGGCATGAGCGGGAAGGACACTGAGAGGGTGGTGGCAGCAGGTAGGGCCCCAGCCACCTCCCTGGTGGTGATGCCACCTGAAGCCCCGGGATTATTGCCACACAGGACAGAGACCTCACTGGTGCTTCCACTTTCTAAGAAAAAGTGGGCTGTCTAGATTTTGATGTAAAAATTCCCTATTTTTCCCATGATACATCTCTGGGCTGAATCTGAATCTGCCAGTTTGTGTTGTAGAATCTGTTCTGAACAACAGAACAGTTGCATGGAAAACTCTATTCACAGGGTCCTTTGGCCCTTCTTGAAGGTGCATCATTGGCACAAAGGGGATGTCTTCATGGGGTGCGTTTGACTGCATGGAGTAGGGTTGCAGCCTCCCCATGCTGCAGGGGGGCCAGGTGTGGGTGGCATTAGAGGACACCCCCACACTGAGCCTGCGAACCATGGCTGGGCTTGCCGAGCCTGGGGGTGGGTGGGCTTGGGGGGCTGAGTCCCTGGGGGCTGGGGGTGTGTGGCTGGCCTCAGAGAAGGGGTGAGTGTGAGAAGCATGAAGCAGGCAATGAGCAGGGGGCTACGGGGCAGGTCGGGATGACACTTGGTGTGACCTGGAGTGGCTGAGAGGGTAGAAAGGTGATGCTGACTGCATTGGCTTCACCCCCTTTGTTTGGGCTCTGCATAGGGTAGAGTTTGTGATGGGGGAACTTTAAGGGTGTTTCCAGGGTGCGCAGTAAGGCTGGGAGTGAAGAAGTAACTCCCTCTCCAGTTCTCTTTCAGCGTGAAGAAGGAGTCTCGGGGGGTGCCAGGACATCCCTCCTCTTCCTAATGTCACTTTTTCACAAAGAGAGGGGGATGGGCCCCAAGGATCAAGCAGGGATCTAGGGGCCTTATTTTGCTTTCCCTGTGCTGATTCCAAAGCCCAGCACCATGACGATGATATGAATGTCCCCTAGAAATGCATTTACTTTTGTGAAATGTGGAGTCAGTTTAAATTTTCAGGCACCAGCAGAGGTACCAGGGTTGAGAAGGGGCGAGAGAGGGCCTTAGCAACACCCCTCTGGGCTGAGGTGTGGCTGCGCTGGCCTCCCCAGCATGGCCCTGGCCCTGTGTCCTTAGCCTCTGCCTGGGGGTGCTCCGCTCCCTTTCCCTGGAGTGACGGAGCCCCTGCAGCCAGCTACAATTGCGTCATTCCTTCCAGCGGCTTCTCCTTGGGGCAGATGATACTGGGAGTGGTGAGTTACTGGGAGTGGCCTGAACCACGGCAGATGTCCAAAATCCTGAGCAGGGACAATTGGGGGTGGCACTGATGCTTGAGTTCTGGGCAGACCAGGGTGCCACTGCTATCTCCTTATCCTTCATGGTGGCATAACTTGGGTGGGGGGAGCGTCAGCCTGTTCTCACTGTGGAGGGGTGTCAGCTCAGGGGAGGGGGGCATCAGCCCATTCTCTCCACGTCCGTTATTGCCGGGCACTTCCGCCCACCCCAGCCTTGCCTCTGACCTGCCTCCAGACTGAGATGTGGCCTAATGGCCAGGCCCGGGCCCTGCCTGCCCCTTCCCCACCCTGTCTATGGGGAGATCCCCGTGGGGTGGACGTAGGCTGGGCCCGAGCCCCATGCCCCTCCAACCACTTTCCTGGCATGGCCCTGGAACCGTGCTCCTGAGGGGGCCTGTGGCTTTTTTGTCAGCCATCGAAGTGCTACTACCGGAAAGGAACATAGTGGATTTGCATAATCAGTAAATTCTGTCCATGCTGCTGAATCAAGTTGAATGTTTCTTTGAAAATACCATCTGATCTGGAGTGAACCACCCGATACAGAAAATAGACAGCTGGAGTAGAGGTCAGTGATGAGCATGTTTAGTTAATGATGGAGTAAAGTAGGCACATGGAAACAGGTGGTAAATAATAAGGTTTCTTTTAAAAAAATCTACTTTTTGCTCTGTCTGCTTAGTTTTAAATGATATTTTGTATTTTGAAAAGCCAAAAAACTTCTTATGGTTGAAAACTTGAAGATGAGAAAATTCTTCTGAAGAAAAAAATCAAGTGAAATCTTGTCTTCCCTGGGCAACCCACCTTTTGCCACTTGGCATGTTGTTCATGTGTGGGCATGTGTGTGTAAGCTGGTGAATGTGGTGTGAGTTCCATGTGTGTGTACACGTGTGTGGTATGTGTTCACATGCAAATGTGTTGTGTATTCATGTGTGGGTACATGTGTGAGTGTACAGATGTACTGTGTGTTTGTGTGTGTGCACATGTGACATGCTTGCATGTATGTGGTGTGTATGCATGTGCATCAGTGTGGCTGGATGAAAGGATATTTCCAGCTCTTTGCTACTGGAAAGGATGGCATGATGAAAATCTCTGCAAACACACCGTGTAGCACAGCTCTCATTATTTCTTTATGATGAATCACTGGAAGCAGAGTTTGGAGTTTCTGGTTCAGAGGCAGTGTTCAGTGTGGCCCTGGAGGCCAGCATGGAAAGGCTGTTTTGGAAAGATGGTGCCGATCT
>PVIY010049446.1:0-16722 GCA_004026745.1 Myrmecophaga tridactyla | reverse complement strand
GGCGGGGGGGCTCTGTGCTCACCTTGCGCAGGGCGCGAGCTGCAATGATGTAGTGCAGGAACTCCACAGTGAGCCGGCGGCACAGCTGGATGGTCTGCACGTGGCATTTGCCCGTACGTGGGAAGGTGGAAAAGAGGAAGCACATGGAGAGGGCGTCATCCAGGTCCCGCAGCGCGTCGATGAAGGTGGGGTACCTGTATGGGTGTGGAGGGGAGTGCTTGCAGGCCAGTTCAGCCTGGGCGTCAAGGGGGTCTTGATCTCCCTGCCCCACCCCATCAGCCACCCCAAGGGCTGCTCCCAGGCCAGGCTGTGATGCTGCCCCCTCTGGACCAGAAAGCCAGGCAGTGTCAGCTTCCCGATGGCTACATGTGGACCTGGGAACAGCGCTGGGGGGTAGCACTCCACCAGGATGTGCTGACTAACTCAGGCTCAGGAAACTCCCCACAGGGAGTTTTCCCCAAGCACCCGGCCTTCATCCACTTCCATGTTTTAAGATGGGACCTTCTGTTAAGAGGAAATCTACCTGGAGGTCCAGAATGTAAAGCAAAAAGTGAGACGCTGCCTTAGTGGACCCAGGGAACAGAAGACCTCCTGCCCCGTAGCGGCTCCATGCCCTGGCCACAGGTTCCCATAGGGGTTATGTCTTCCCTGGCTCTCAGTGCCCAAACTAGCTGTCTGGTTTGTAGAAGCAGGTGGTAAAAGTGCTGGAATTGGGTCCTGGGCCTGGCTGGAAGAGCCACGGCCAGGAAGTATTTCCAGGAACCCTGTGGGAAACGAAGAAGCCCACAAAGACCATCCTGGGAAAGCTTCCCCTTGGGGACAACTAAAAAGGGCAAATCTCACTTGTTCAAAACTCTTAAGGATGACAGAGACTGGAGAAGGATCACACAAATCCTGAATTGAAGGATTAAAACAAACAAACAAACCCACCAAAAAGGAAGTAGGGGTTCTGTGACACTGACCTGCCAGTTGGGACGCACCCCTCATTCAGTCCCACGTGGCCTAAGAATCACAAAGTGGGAGCACTCTGCGTGAGCAGGGACACAGAGCCAATCATGGCAGCAGCTTAGAGACCCACCCGGGGACTCAAGGCCACACAGACCTAGGGTGGGGCCACAGTGGTTGCAAATGCAGACACACAAAATGGTCCCCAGGAAACAAAAGAGACCAGTATTGGGACTGCTGGCTAGTGGGGCACACCCCCAACTCAGTCTCTCAGGGCTGGTGCACCCTCAAGAGAAAAATGGCCATTTAAAAATACAGACCCCATCTGGTTCTTCTGAGCAGGATACCCTAATGTGGAAGTTACCAGAGGCAGAAAAACCACATGGAAAAAGGGGTAAAAGTGAGCAGGGCAGACACCAGGGCAGAAAGCTGTAGGGAAAAACTGGCACTGTGGGTGGAAGAGCAGTTGAGCAAATAAGCCACTGGGGAGGAAAATTTACACAAAAACAAACAAAACAGCCCAGGACTCTTAGAGAAGGAGAACAGAAGAAAGGAAATTTCCTGGAGGTGAAACAATTGTTCAAGAAAGGGCAATCTTGGGTGGGCCACAGTGGCTCAGCAGGCAAAAATGTTTGCCTGCCATGCCAGAGGACCTGGGTTTGATTCCCGGTGCCTGCCCATGTAAAAAAAAAAAAAAGAAAGGGCAATCTTAAAAGTTGCACCATACGACCAGGGCAAGAGATAGGTAGAGAAAAATGTGAGAAAATCTGAACTCAATGTGGACTGCTCTAAAGGTTCAGTATAAACTGGACCAAGCACTGAAGAAGAGCCTGAACACACAGCCAATCTAAACAGAACCCTAGGCAAGAGGAAGAAACCGATGCTCAGAGTTAGCACATCAAAATAATCAGATGCCAGACAGGAGCAAAAAATCACCAGTCATCGTAAGAAACAGGAAGATATGGCTTATTCAAGGGAATGAATTCAAACTTCAGAGGAAGGAGACATAAGAGCACTAATCAAAGCAGCTGAAACAAATCTAAATCAACTGAAGGAAACTATGAATAGAAATGAGGAAGCTGACAAGGACCAGCCACCATGTGCATGACTGAATGTTTTGTGCTGCCCCCTGGGGGACAGAGGCGTGGGTCCCCCAGCCGTATGGAACAGAGGACACTGTACTACAAGGAAAGAGACCCACATTCCTGGCCCAGCTCTCAGCTCTGACCCAGGGAAGGTCACTTCACTTCCCGGCCTCAAAGGTTTCATATAGAAAACGATGCTGTTGGACCCATCCCTTGAAACACTAGGGGAGAAGCGGACCGACAGGACTCTAGCCCCCGTCCCCTCCCCACCCCAAGCAGAACAGCTGCCAGTCTTCCAGAGAAGCATTCTTCCAAAGACAAGGTTCTGCTGCTTCAAAATAAGACCTAACGAGATAGGACCAGAGATGGTCAAGGTCCTTCAGCTCTGGGTTCTCACTCTCTGCAGCAAGTCAGGCAGGGTCTGCCACGTGTTCAGGCCAAGTAAGAAGAAAGGGCTACAGCAACCTCCCACAAGGAAAGAGGTAAGCGGCCTGCTTTTCTGGAGCTGAGGTGGGAATCTAAATTGCCCCTCTGGTGTCTCTCAGTTTCATAACTTTCCACCTTGCAGACAAACCCAACATCCAGATCCTCTGCAGAAACAGCACTGGCCATCTCAGGGACACCTGCTTTTCTTTTTAAAGCTCTGGCTAAGGAGAAAGGGGTGACAGAAAACAGGAACACCACAACTATACCACCACCCGGGGTGTGTGTGAATCCAGGCGCTTACTTGCAAAGCGCTTTTTTGTTTTCCTTTTGTTCAACACAGCAGCTATGTGACACGGCAGGACAAGAGTTCCTGTTACTTCTGTCCAAGGTGAGGGCCTGCTCAGTACAGGACCTGTGCCCTGGGCCCCAGGCTAACAAGCTGCGGGGCTGGAGTAAGGAGACCTGCAATGCAGCCCACAGGCCAGGGCTCTTCTCGTGATGGCTCACGGCCGGCCTGGCTCAATGAAGTCAAGTGCATACATTTTAGAGCCAAGTGGCCCAAGGGAAGATGGGCCTTCATTTAGTCCAGCATTTCTCGAGCTTGGCAGTTTGGACTAGATAATACTTTCTTGGATGATCCCCAAACTGTAGGACATGTACTTTGGGACATTTGGTAGCAACCCTGGCCTCTATACATTAGATGCCAGCAGCACCCTCCATCTTAGTCATAACAACCAAAAATGTCTCCTTGGGGGCATAGGGAGGCAGCAGGCAATGCCTCTGGATGCAAACCATAGATTTAGCCAATGAAAGAGGGAGACTCCTGAAAAAGCTGAGCGAGAAACACTTAAGGCTGCAGAGGTGTCCAAGTGTCCAACACGTCCCTCAGGTTTGACCATGTACCTGGGGCACATCCCCAGAGCCCTGACTCTTTCCCACCACAGGGTCTTTACACTTGCTGTCCACCCCCTGTTGGAACAGCTTCCCCTGTCTGGCTCAAACATTTTCTGGCCAAGAGACCTCTGACAAACTTGTAACTAAATACCTCCCCTAGCCCTGTTTATACTGTTTGCAGGCTTCACCACACGCACTATGATTTGCAAATGTCAGAGCAGTTTGTCAGTCTGTATTTGAGTCTGTCTCCTCCAAAAGGATGCAAACTCCCAAGTAGGGTCCATCTGGTCCCCATGCTGAATCCCCACTGCCTAGGACAGAGCCTGGCTGTGAACAATCAGGTGGCAAAGGGCAGAAGGGTGCCTGGCTCACCGCTCCTTGATGATATGGTCAAGCTTATAGTTGGGCTTGTTATCCTTCAGACGTTCCACGGTATTCCACTCACTCTTCCCATAGGCCTTCCGGAGCTTCCGGACAAACACCTGGAGAAAAGGAAGAGATCACTGATGCCAGAGGCAAGAGGTTCCTGGGTACCCCCTCCCCTGGGGAATCATACGAAGGGCAGGAGGGCTTTCAAAGCCACCTGAAGCTGGCCACAGCTGTCATGGCACAACAAGCACCTTCAGCCCAGGACATGCAAAACAGCCAATTCCATGGCACACCAAAGCAGATTTAGATTAATGCACCCCTTTGACAAATGAACACTGATAACTACCCACAGATATGCTACGCTTGGCCTTTGCAAAATGACAGTCTACACATTTATGTGTGAAGAAGGCAGGGCAGATCAGTCCCATTTTCCAATCTAGAAGCGAGGCCAAGTGACCTGCTGGCAAGGCAGATTTGGCCTGTGTTCTCAACACCAGTCTGTGTTGGCATGAAACAAACTTTGGGTTTGCATGTGTGGCTGACTCACACCAGAAAATGCAGCTGAGGCCAGTGAAGAGCCAGTAGACCCTCTAAACCAACTGGCTGCTTCCCTCCAAGCACTCCTGGTCAGGCCCACCTTGCCCCCGAGAGTGTACTCGAGAGTCTCAAATGCCACCACTGCTGGGGTTGGGAATGGCAGACTCGGGACAGACATTTCTCATGAAGGGCCCACTTCCAACACAGTGACTTCATGTAGTTTGGGAAATTCAGCAGCACAACAGGCCCAGTCCCCTAGCAGGCTCGGGCAAGAGGGATGGCAGCAGCTGCTGGTTCCCCATCCAAGGTGTGAGTAGTCATGATCTACTTTCAATTATTTGCATTTAGCAAAAATAGGTTTCTGCTTTCCCTGTGGTATTGGAACATTAAATGATATCTATTTGGGGAATGAAAAGCTTGGTTTCCCGAGGGCAACTTCAGGAAGCATCAGAAAAGGAGCAGTTTCTCTGGGCAGAGAGCATAATAAGGAGCCCCTAAAACAGAAACCTCTTTGCCTCAGAGGTAGAAAGTTCAGTATTTTCAGAGAGACCCAGGGAAAAGTTACCACAGGTAAAGCATTAATCATCACGACACCCCTCAAGGTAGAATTACCCCCCTTTGCAGAGGACTGCTCAGAGAGGGTAAGTAACTTGCACCCGGTCACAGTTAGTGGGTCACGGGGCTGACCCCAGAGCCCAGGGCTCACCTTGTATTCCCGGAACTTGTTGACGATGGGTTCATGGAGGAGGAACTTGATGTCCTTGATAAGGTAAAAGGTTCGGGCTGCTGTGGAGCCCTTGTTAACCTTCTTCTTATGTTTGGGCTCGTGGGGATAAATGCCCTTCAGGATGCACAGCCGCCTGGAAGACAGAGGCCATGCTTTCTGTCAGTAAAAGGTCTAAGCACTGACTCGTGGCGGGCCTGGAAAACCACTGCGACCACATGCAGTGCAGGAGTTGGACAGTAACAAGGTCCCAGACAATATATAATGCGGACTGTTGCAATCACCTGAAAAGAGATGAACAGGGAACTGACAGGCACTGACAGGGCCAGTACCCCTTTGAGCTAGGGGAGGCAGGAAAGGCCTGGCTGAGAAAGGGCACACGAGCAGCGACCTAAGAAGGAGAAGCAGCCAGAGATGTAAGAAGTAGAGGGAAGGGGAGCCTGCCCATGTCAAAAAAAAGTAGAGGGAAGGGCATCCCAAGAGGAGGGACAAAGGCGATAGTAAGGCTGGGAAGTGTGGGTGCTTTGAAGGACTAGAAGTGGTCCAGGGGTGAGGTCCTGAAGCATGCAACAACATGGATGAGTCGTGAGGACCTAATGCTGAGTGAAATGCTAGAATGAACTAATTGGAATAAGTAAACTCAGAGTCTAAAAATGTAGGATATAGGATACCAAGAAATACAAGTTAGAGAAGGGGAAGTGGTACCCTAATATGTTCAGAATGTACAATGAGGTTGAACTTAAAATGTTTGGAAATAAATATGGGGTAAGGGTAGCTTGTTAGTGGGAATATAAGGAATAGTGCTGTATTATAGGTGATTTTGGTTGAAACGGGTTGTTTAGAGCCATGTATGGCACACATCGACACTACAAATTTAAATAAGTAAATGCATGAACTAATACAAATGTATGACACTGGTACAAAGGATTAATAATAGAGGGGTATGTGGGAAGAAAATACCTATTGCAAGCTATGGACTATAGTTAATAGTAATATCTTAAAATTCTTTCATCAACAGTAACTGCTATACCACACCAATATTAGGAGTCAATAACAGAGGGAGATAAAGGATATGGGGTATTTTGGGTTTTCTATTTTTGTGTCTATATGATAATTTTCTTTTTGGAGTAATGAAAATGGTCTAAAAGTGATTGCACAACTAAGTGATAATACTGTGAGATACTCATTGCATAATTTAGGTGGAATATATGATAAATGAATACATTTCAATAAAATCGGGGGTGGGGTGGGGGAAGTGGCCCAGATGGCTGGAACATAGCCAGGTGAGGCTGCAGAAGTCAGAGGTGGCCAGAATGGCAGGGCCTGCAGGCTGATTTTGACTCCATGAGGAGTGGGAACCCCCAGGTTCAGGATCGGAAGACTCCTTCTGCCAAAGAGAAGGGGAGAAGGGATGCAGACCCAGTCCAGAGGGCCCCATTCTGATGACTTCAGGGAAACATCATCCTGGTCTCCTCCAATTTCCCCACGGACCACACCTGGCAAAAAAGCATAGCTCACTAAAGCGAGGCTGGGCAAGAGAGAAGGAACACCCAAATTCCAAAGAGGGTTCGGGCAGCTCAGGGAAAACAAAGCTGTGGTGTAGTACAGTGAGAACTGAGTTATCACTGTGCAATTCATGGTCTAAGCTCCATGCTCTCTCACTTCTCTCCAATCTCACCTGAAGTCAGCCAGGCTCAGTTGCAGCTTCTTCCGGGCTTTGTTTCGGGTGATGTAGTTGGTGGCAGAGCCCCGTTCATACTTTGGGAAAGATAAAAACAAATCAATGACTGCAGTGACAGCCATCAAACTCTGGTGTGCTTTGTTCCAGAGGTAAGTGGCCAAGGTGCTTTGTGGACAGGAAATGCCATAGGGAGGGAGGCTGCTGCCGGAAGGGGCTTCCCTGCACTGTTCTTACAGATGTCCCTGACGAGGATACACAGGTCTGCAAAGGAGGATGCCAGGGATCATGAGGTTGCTATGTAGTGCACTGTGCCAAGCACACAGTACTAGCTCTAAGTACTGGTTGTTACTGGTATTATTTCATTTAATCCCCATAACCCTGTGAGGTAGGTACCGTTATAACCCTCCACACCAGACGAGAGTAACAGGCTCAGCAAGGTTAAAAACCCCACCCAGGTCACCCAACATTTTAAGTGCTGGAGCTGGGATTCAAACCCAGGTCTGACTCCAGAGCTGGGTACCTAACTGCAAAGCCAGTGTTTCTCAAATTTTTTACTATTGTCGCCATTCCCTTCTGCCACACACGCACACAGACACACAGCCTTTTCAGACACTTTTCTTCCTAATCATCCCTTGCAGACTCATGAAATTTTAATATCACAGATATACTTTATATCTGTTAGGTAATGTGGTCCTTTGGAGGACTACAACCCATCGTAATATTTAAGAATTTTTTTTCTGCTCTACCTGCCTACCCAAGACCAATTTTTACTCCCTTGGGGAAAAAAAATAGATGCTTTAAGCAATCTGGCCTCACCTTCTCCCCAGTCAATCATTCAACAGACAATAAGGGGATTTTTACTATATTCAAAGTATTAAAGCAGGTGCTATGAGGGTAATAAAGACAAAAGTCCAAGACTCTACCTGTCCCAAGGAGTGTACTGTTTTGGGCAACCATGTGGATGTCTGTAGCACCACGATGCTGCCTCACATTCACATCTGTGCCCCTGATAAACAGGGCTTTGTACCAAGCACCCTCCAATGCTGACCAAGAATGTCCTTTCCAAACATGATCTTCTGCCAGAATAAGACAGTAGCTGCCTCTAAGGCCAGGCCCAGTTTTAAGGAGGAGTCCGGCAGCTCCAGAGGAGTATGTTTATGTAAAACACCAGTTATGAAACATATCCCCCACTCATGCTTTCCTTCAGACATTTATTAGTTTTGTTTATTGAGGATCGGGGCCTATGCTAGGTCCTGGGGAATACAAAGATGGGTTTCAGACTATCTCATGAAGTTGAGTCTTCATTAAAAGTATCTTCCATTACTCTATGCCACATATATTCCTGTCACCACACACTTATACTTTCAAACATTAAAGGAATAAATGGATCATTCTTGCTGGGGGCTGTGTGTGTGTGTGGTGGGGGAATATGGCAATGTGTGGAGATATTTTTGTTGGGTGCTACTGGCATCTAATGGGTAGAGGTCAGGGATGCTGCTAAACACCCCACAATGCACAGGACAACTCTCCTCCCTCTGCCTCCCCCCCCCCCAAAAAAAACATTAATCTGGTCCAAGCTATCAAAATGGTTGAGAAACCCATTTTCAAAGGCAGGGTTGTTCATCTTATATCTCTGTAGCTCCAACGGGTAACCCTTAGTGGGTATTCAATAGATGTGTTGGATTAAAAACAAAATGGCACTGAAAATATTGCAGGTGAAGGAAACATGTTAGCCAACTGCATCTTCACACACACCCGCCCTGCCCACCCTAGGCTCTTTATAACACTGACGTGGGGTCTCCATATAGTAGCAGAAACAATTCCTTAAAAAACTGACAATGTGTTCCCTTCAGTTGCCTCCTATTGTTCTTAGGATAAAATCCAAGCCCTTCACTGTGGTTTACAAGGCATTGCATGATTTGATCACTGTCCAATCCCAACTTCACCAGAGGTTTATTATATTCCAGCCATCCTAATGTCCTTTCAATTCCTTTCACACAGCAAACTTTTCCCACCCGAGGGTCTTGGCATTTCAGTTTCCTTTGCCAGACTTGCTCACTAAGCATTCCCATGCTGCAAAACCCATCCAAGACTCGATCTTGTAATCTTTCAGATTTCAGTTTAAATGGTGCAGCCTCAGTGAGACCTTCCAAGACAACACTAATATGTGTGTCCTTTTGTATTCCTTGGTGATAGCTTTTGCTATTTACTTTTGTAAAGTGAACGCCGGGTAGGCAAGGGCCACAACTGTTTACTTCTCTATGACCAGTACCCAGGACAGAGTGTCTGGCTCAATGGAAAAAGAATACCAAGTAAGAGAAGATAATCGTGTAACGTTTATCATTTTTCCAGCAAACAGGGTGTTCCCCTCGGTCCTGCTTGCTTCTGGTGAAGCTCTGCTCGATAACCTCAACTCTTTCACAACCCCACTGCAGGGTTTTTTCCCTGGATTTCACCGGACGCGCACTGCCGTCCTCGCCCTTCCTCGCACTCGCTTCACAGCTGCCCCCAGTCGCGTCCCTTTGTTCCGCCGCCCCTATATACCATCTCCCCGGGATCCCACAGCATCTCTTCCACTCACTTTTTTCTTCTCCAGGCCTCCCATCGCTTCACGCTGAAGGGCCTACCGGCGCAGCAAACCCACACAGCGCCACTTCCTCCACACGTGTCTAGTCTAGAGTCCTTAGGAGCCCCACGACGCCTGCCGCCTGGGCTGTCCAAGGAGGAGCCTGCGCGAAATCCAGAGAAAAATGGGACTTTTTCTCGTGGATATTTAAAGTTAACCCCTTTGAAAAATATCTATGACCCCTATTCCGACTTCTTTTCCAGCTACAGGGTTATTACAGACAATTTATTAGTTTAAACTGATGCAAATCTTCAGGCATTTCTATAATCACCCTGACGAAGATCGCTTGACGTTTGGGCCCCGTGGCATGTTGGAATGCAGTGGGGCGGAAGGCTTAGAGGCAGCGCAGTGCCTTCTGGGATACAGAGGTGAGGTCTGCGGCTCTTGAGGCGGGCTGCGTTGTCCCGGTAACGGCTGTGTTTAGGTGATGTCGGAACGTCGCAGGCTCTGCGGAGAAGATGCTTCTAGCTTCGCGAGGTGAGGCTACGCTCCAAACGTCCGTGGTCTGTCGGCATCTCTTTTTGTTCATCCGCTGTAAGGGATAAAATAGAGCAGAAGCAAACATTTTCCTTGATAGAGATAGAGGGCCGAGGGTTCGCTAGCATTTTCTGCGGCCTAGCAGCGGTGGAAGAGTAGCTAAAGGCCGAGCAGAGTTACAGAACTCGTGGTATATTTTAAATGTACAGTTAGCACTTTTCGAGCTTTAATATGCACAGCTATAAATTTCGTACTGTGCCCCTTAAAGGAAAAATGCAGGATTCATACAAATATTCACTGTACCTTGTAGTGATGTGGTATGGGAAGCAGATACAATTTTAAAGATGTTCGGTGTTTTCCTCCTTCAGCCTTCCAAATCCCGTTTGGAACTGGCCTCAAAAATCTAAATTTGAGGATTTTGTGACTGTGACTTTCCTCACGTCTTGGCCACAGGCTTATCAAGAGGAGGAAGCAGACCTTAATTGCTGATGCGTAATTGTTATGAACAATGTGAATTTTATTATCTACTTTAAAGCAAAAATAAAAGTAAAGTTCAGCAAATCCACAAACAACGCAAAATAAAACAAAAGATGAAATGAAATGGATTGAAGGGATAGGGGAGGCAAGCCAGCAAAGAAAACTCTCTTTGCCAGAGAGTTTAAGAAAAACTGTGGACCTGTGGTGGTCACTGTAAGGCAGAAGAGAGTGTTTGAAGCAGGAGCTGAGGCTGGCAAAGAGGAAGTGGAAAGGGAGCACCTGGATCAGAGACAAAACTTTGGAGAATTCAGAGAACCCTGAGAAATCCATTCTGAGTGGAGCATGGAGGGCAAGATGGGGCAAGGAAAGATGGATGATCAGAAGAGGATGGAAGTGGGAAACTCATGAAAGGAACTCAAGAGCAGAACCGGTTTCATGGATGTGCTACCTGTGCAATTCTACAGGGCCCCTCACTTAAAAGGGCCGTCACTTGGTTTAAAGCTCTGCTGTTGCTGAAATTCTCAACATTTTTTTTTTTAACAAGGGGCCTTCCATTTTCATCTTGCACTGACTCTCGCGAATCATGTAGCTTGTCCTGCACAGAAGGACCACGTTTCCAGAAAAAGATGAACCCCGTGTTGCTCACATTGATTTTGAGTGGTCAGTGGAAGACAAAAGTGGAGCTTTCCAGGAAAGCAGTTGTATATCCCAGATCTGGAGCTCAAAGTAGAGATCATGTAGTACTTCTGATAGCTTCATTTTAACCAAGTGAGGAAACTGAGGCACAGGGAAATGAAGAAACTTGCCCAAGGTCGCTCAGCTGCTTAAAATATTAAAAAAAATTTTTTTAATTCATATAACATACACGCACATACATTCATACCATACAAACATTCTATACATGATGTACAATCAGTGGTTCACAGTAACATCGGATAGTTGTATATTCATCACCATGATCATTTAGAACATGTGCATCACTCCAGAAAAAGAAATAAAAAGGAAAAACTCATACATATCATACCCCTTACCCCTCCCTCTCAATGACCACTATTATTTCCATCTTTCCAATATACATATTTTTAATGTTAACATTTGTTCCCCCTATTATTTATCTGTTTTTAATCCATGCTTTACTCATCTATTCATACTGTAGATAAAAGGAGCATCAGACACAAGATTTTCACAATCACTCAGTCACATTGTGAAACCTATATCATTATACAATCATCTTCAAGAAACTTGGCTACTGGAACACAACTCTATTGTTTCAGGCACTTCCCTCTAGCCGAATACACCTTAACCTAAACAGGGGATATCTATATAATGCATAAGAATTACCTTCAGGGTAGCCTCTCGACTCTGAAATCTCTCAGCCACTGACACTTTATTTTGTCTCATTTCTCTATTCCCCCTTTTGGTCAAGAAGGCTTTCTCAATCCCTTGATGCTGAGTCCCACCTAATTCTAGGATTTCTGTCCCACGTTGCCAGGAAGATTTACACCCCTGGAAGTCATGTCCCACATAGAGAGGGGTAGGGCGGTGTTTGCTTGTCGTGTTGGCTGAGAGAGATAGGCCACATATGAGTAACAAAAGAGGGATAAGTTTCATATGAACAAACCCCAAGATTGAAGGCTCGCCTATTAATTTGGTTGTCCACACTGCTTACGAGAATATCAGGAGTTGGAGAACAGATTTTCACCAGGCTGGTTGCAGAGCCTGCTATTGAACTCGAACGCTATTGCCTAATGAGTTGTGGAGGGTCCTGGGAAGATAGCACATAGGTCTTTCCTCTCTGTCTTGATTTCCCAACAGAGTGCTTTTTGTGTACCAAGATTTCTTCACTGATTTGGTTAAGAGCCTAATCTCTGTAAACAGACACACCTGGCTTTATCTTCAAGCCTAGACAAGCTACTTTACATCTCTGTATCTCTTGTCTTTATTTATCAAATGGAGAGAGTAGTTGTTGCTTTAAATATTTCTAAGTTGTTTTATTTAAAAAAAAAGATAATAGTGGTACAACCAGTTTGCAAGACAGTTTGGCAGTTTCTGACAAAGCTAAACGTGATCTTATGATTCAGCAGTCAAATTCTAGGTATTTACCCAACTGATGTGAATATTAATATTCATACAGAAACCTGCATATAAATGTTTATAGCATAATTACCCAAAACTATAAGCCACCAACATGTCTTTCAGTAGATTAATGTATACGTCCATACAATAGAATATTATTCAGCAGAAAAAGAAATGAGCTATCAAGCCATAAAGTGACATAGATGAATCTTAGATGCATATTGTTTAATGAGCCAATCTGACAAAGCTCCATTATGTATGATTTCAATTATATGACATGAGGGAAAGGCAAGACAATAAATACAAAGAAAATATCAGTGGTTGCCAGGGGTTTGACTGTGGAGGAGGATTAAAAGGTAAAGCACAGGGTTTTTTTTTTTAGGGTGGCAAAACTATTGTGTATTACACTAATTTTGGATACATAACAATGTGTATTTATCAAAACTTCTAGAACTAGGGGTGCATGGGTAGTTCAGTGGTTAGAATGCCCACCTTTTGTGCGGGAGACCCGGGTTCGATTCCTGGACCATGCACCCCCCCCCCAAAATGAGAACTTTAAAGCACAAAAAGTGAAACAATGTATGCAAGTATTTTAAAAATTTAGGAAGTTGGTGGGAATCCCAGAATGAAATGCAAAATTCGACAAAACAATCTAACTATTACAAATGTATGGAACAACCATCAAAAGGGAGAGGGGATATACTGACATAAGTAAATTTGGAAATGAGTCTGTAGGACTAAAGGCAAAAGAAATCATGCATAGCACTGCACTCTAGTGTAAAAGTTGTATTCCACCAGGGTACAGGCTAACGATTCAGATACAGCTATGCAGATATACTGGAACTGACCAATAAGTAAATGAATGGTAGAAGGTGGAGGCAGGTTTCTCACTGTTGGAGTGGAAATTTACAGATAAGCAAAGAAGGTGTCTAGAATGCTAGATATGGAAATGGATTAGGCTTGGAGACATCAGTATTAACTCATGTTCAAATTGATATAGATTCAGATGATTACATAAAGAAATACATATAGAACTACACGCATGGAATTGTATACACACATTCATCTGGAAGGCTCCACTTTTGTCTTCCACTGTATATGTGTGCGTACTATTCCATATATATATATGGACGAGAGAACCAGGGTCCACTGGCTAAGTGACCTTTGGAGATGAAGAAAGAAAACGCTTCCTGGGGAGCTTCATGAAGAGGGAGGCCTGAAGAGAAAGCTAGCAGATGCCGCCATGTTTGCCGTGCGTCCTTCCAGCTGAGAGAGAAACACTGAACGTCATCAGCCTTCTTGAACCAGGGTGTCTTTCCCTGGATGCCTTAGATTGGATGTTTCTATAGACTTGTTTTTAATTTGGACAATTTCACAGCCTTAGAACTGTAAACTAGCAACTTATTAGATTCCCCCTTTTTAAAAGCCATTCCATTTCTGGTATATTGCATTCCAGCAGCTGACAAACTAGAACACTGTGTGAACTGAGATGGCCTAGATGCAACAATAACTGGTAGCAGCAAGCACATCTAGTGCCCAGATCTTGGTTTCTGACACCATACTTACATTAAAAATGCCGAGGGTCCTTGGAATGATGGCTAATTTAAAAGCTGGAACAAGAAATACACAAGAAGAGAGTAAGTACCTAGTAGTGTCATGTAGTAAGGAGTGCTCAGAAAACAAACAAATCCATGATAATGGGGTGATGTCAAAGGAAAACAGGAGTCAACAGAAAAGCTCCCAAAGACCAAAGCTGGGACAATTTGATCAACAAAATAAAGTCATATTGGATTATAATCCAAAGTATAAAATAATTTTCCATGAATCAGTATTTGTGCTGGTTTGAAAGGAAGCATGCCCCCTAAGAAAAGCCATGTTTTAATATAAATCCCATTTCATAAAGGTAGAATAATCTCTATTCAGTACTGTATGTTTGAAACTGTAATGAGATCATCTCCCTGGATGATGTGATTTAGTCAAGAATGGTTGTTAAACTGGATTAGGGGACGACATGTCTCCACCCATTTGGGTGGATCTTGATTGGTTTATTGGAGTCCTATAAAAGAGGAAATATTTTGGAGGATGAGAAATTCAGAGAGAGCAGAGAATGCTGCAGCACCACGAAGCAGAGAGTCCATGAGTCAGCAACCTTTGGAGATGAAGAAGGAAAACGCCTCCCAGGGAGCTTCATGAAACCAGAAGCCAGGAGAGTAAGCTAGCAGATGAGGCCGTGTTTGCCATGTGCCCTTCCAGCTGAGAGAGAAGCCCTGACTGTCTTTGCCATGTGCTGTCTCACTTGAGAGAGAAACCCTGAACTTCATTGACCTTCTTGAACCAAGGTATCTTTCCCTGGATGCCTTTGATTGGACATTTCTATAGACTTGTTGTAATTGGGACATTTTCTCGGCCTTAGAACTGTAAACTAACAACTCATTAAATTCTCCTTTTTAAAAGCCATTCCATTTCTGGTATATTGCATTCTGTCAGCTAGCAAACTAGAACAATATTGATACAAGAAAATTATTGAATAAATAAATGGTGAGAAGAGATAAATCTCCTATGCAGAAGAATTCCAAATCGTTTATGTAGATAATATTCCCTCAAGGAAGGAAGGCATAATTCCCATTCTTTAAGGATGGGCTATGCATAGTGACTTCCTTTCAAAGATTACTGTATGGAAAGGGGAAATAAAGAGAGTACCTTACAGAGAGAAACCTGACAAACACTACTTCAGCTAGCTGATCAAGTTTAGCTTCAACAGAGATGTCAGGTTGATATTATGTACCCATGATATAATGTGATGAAAATGGCACTTCAGCTCTCTGGACTTCCTTCCACAAGCCATAACCCCAGTCTACCCATGAAAAAATCATCAGACAATTTATCAAGACCCAACCAAATGAGTGGAGACACACCTCTACTTAATCCACCTTAACAACCACTCTTGATTAAATCGCATCCCCAGGAAGATGATCTATTTACAGTTTCAAACATACAATACTGAATAGGGATTAGAAGAAATGGCTGCCTTTACAAAATGGGATTAGGATTAAAACATGGCTTTTCTAGGGTACATATATCATTTCAAACCAGCATACCACCTATAACTATCCTAAAGAGGGCCCTGAGTATCACTTTTACCTTAAGAGAGTTTCTGAGTGACCTGCTTTGGGCCTGGGTAGGGTTAAAATAGACCTTTCATGCTTCCTCCTGCCTTAATCTGCCCAAGGTTGACCTGAAATTATGAGTGGATGACTTTGCTGACCTCTCCCCAGTGTTGAACTTTCACTAAGAAACAAAATCCTAGCTTCTCACTGAGAGGGTTTAGAATGGTCAACTCTGATCCTGTCTGGGTACAAGGAACCAGCTTAGAGATTCACTAACCTCTGTTTCTGTCACTGTAAGGACAAAGAAGAATGAAAAAGATTTGTGGCAGAGGATTCCAAAAAATTGCTGTCATCCTTACAGGAAAGTGAAGGAAGCTCAGCTGAGGCTAGTCTAGGTAATTCCTGCCTAATAGCCAACATTCTGGCTAAATCTCCACCTTCCTGCAACCAAGGTGCTCAAAGTTTACTGTAACCACTCCTTTGACAACCCCTTTGGGAGGTAATAGAGTTTCAATCTTACAGTCCTAATCTTCCCATACATGTTACTGTAACTTTTATCTATCATAGGGGTTTCTTTTATTTGCTCTTGTATAAGTAGATTCATTCTGCTCTTAAGGAAAGGAGAAAACATGGGTGAAACAGTATCAGATTCCCTATCTTTTCCTTTCCCCTGTATTCCCTTACTGGTTGTAAAGATCCTTGGATCCTAAAGACCAATGCTTTCCATTAACTGGACTAATATATTTCTGTTATTTACCTCATAGAAATCTGTTTTCTGAGGGTTTGGGGTACAGAAGACTATGATTAAATGTTTTGAACGGGAGGCTAGGTGACCTGGAGTACCAATAAGCAGTGAATAGAATTAATAGAAAGATGTTATGTTTAAATGACAATATTGTAAACATGGAATCACTAGACCTGAGAAAAAATTGAAATCAATCCTTTCAAGCCTTGCTGCTGCTTTGTCAACTAAGTTTATATAATATTCCCTTGTCTTTTCAACAGTGTTCATAACATCTTCACCAGTAGATTCCATCTCAAGAAACCATCTTTTTTGCTCATAAATAAAAAGCAACTCCTCATCTGTTAAAGTTTTATCATGAGATTGCAGCAATTCAACCACATTTTCAGACTTCACTTCTGATTCTTGTTCTCTTGCTATTTCTACCACATCTGTAGTTCCTTCCTTCACTGAATCTTGAATCCCTCAAAGTCATCCGTGGGGGTTGGAATCAACTTCTTCCAAACTCCTATTAAGGTCGATATTTTGACCTCCCGTGACTCGTGAATTTTTTTTT